>VBSM01000272.1:110147378-110165314 GCA_008086735.1 Cheirogaleus medius | reverse complement strand
CTCCTGTGAACTTTGACTTTGTCTAAACCTAAGTCTGCTCTGATGAGTTTGGCCTGTAGACTCAGCGCACCTGGCTCCTGTATTTCTAGCTTCTGAAAATGCCAGCTGTATGTTTTATATCTATCTATGTACCCACCCATCCATCTATCCATTTATAAATGTACACACATATGCATGCACACACATGTATGTATGTCTTCATATGCATGTATGTTTGCATGTGCATATGTGTACCTATATGTGTGTGTGTGTGTATGTGTATAAACGTTTAGGCTATTTCCCTACCAGGAATTAAGACTTGACTTTCCTACGGCCTGGGAGTGGGCAGGAATAGTTACGGGCCGACCCTTCCGCTGCTGTTTTCGGGACTTAGGGGCTGCATTCACCACACCCTCCACGCCCTCCCTGTTTGGGGCTCTGCCTTGCAGGGCAGCCCTGGGCATCCTGGAGAAGCCAGGCCCTGGGAAGGCCCCTGCCTGCGGGTGCTGCTCAGGGACTCTGGTCTCACTGGCTCTTGTGAGGAAAAAGAAACCCCAAACCTTGGAACTCATATAAAAAACTTGGGCTCTTTTCCCTATGATGGGGATGTGTGGGTAACTTTATTTTTTAATTACACATGCTGGGCGTGGGTGTCAGTGAGGTGAGCGGGCATGGAGCCCAGCCTTCCCCGACGTGACCAGGAAGGGGACGACGTCTGCAAGGCAAGGGGGGAGGCCTCGGAGGAACTGCCCTGCCGCACCTTGACCTGGGACTGCCGGCCCCAGGACGGGAGAGGACCAGTGCCTGCCGCCTGTGCTGATCCGGCGACTCACACGGGCAGTGAGTGCCAGTCACCAAAGTCAGCTCGATTCCGTCACTTGGCGTGAGCAGAATCACAGAGGCAGCCCCCCGCCAGCAAGCGTCACATCTGCTTCTGCGTCGGGACGGACACGTGTAGTTGCAGCTCGGGAGGGACAAAGGTGAGCACATTTACTCAGAATACTCCTACGTGCGTGGAGTACTCCCCTGCCCACCCTCGGGCCAAATTAAATACCTGTAACTACATTTAAATAGATGACATGCAAATTTTAGTAAGAAAATAGTACTTTCTTTGTTCACAGTTAGACATTCTCGCTTTTTTTATTTTTGAGAAAAATGAGCGTGATGGAGTTCTGGCAATAAATTATAATAAGAATTCTCGTTGACTTCAATGGGAACAGCCCTTCACTTGGTGCATTTTTGCTCTCTGTCCTGGCATCTGTGAGTGACTTAGTGAAGGAAAAGTGTGCACAGAAAGTGCTTGAGGTAACGAGCGAAGTTCATTTTAACATGACGGGTATTTTTTTAAAAGAAGCCATACAACATCATGTTAACTTACTTTATCTAAGAAAAAAATACCTTTCAGGAAAATGAAACCCAACTGGGTTCTCTGAACACATTAAATGTTGTGTCTCTAAGGTGTACATTTCACACCTCATACCCTGGAGTTATTTCCTGAATGTTCCACAGCTGTAGAGGAAAACGGGCAAGCAGGTCTCTCCCAGCGCCTGGTCCAGTCCCACATGCAGGCCAGGTCCTCGGCGTGGCTGTGCGCACTTCCGGCTGGTGCTCACACAAGACGGGAAGCTGGAGTGACTTTCACTTTCTCATCAGCCTGGATACGCCAAGAAGTGAAACTGCAGCCCAGAGACCCTGCGGCTTAAGCTGTGCTCTGCATACAAGGGGACGTCGTTGGATCTAGAAACCCAGGTTCCTTAGTGATGCCGGAACTTCCCTTTTCCTCCTGTCAAAATAGAAATCACAAGGTGATGTTCCCCCTTCAGAGCCTGCAAGGTCCTGGGGACGCACCCCTGCTGGCATCTTAGCCTTGACTTAGACCACCTGTCTCAATGGGTGTGGCCCCGCAGGCCATGATTGAGGTTTTCCATTATTTTAAGCCCTTTTTGGCTTCAGAAGTTTTGAGTCTTTGCACTCGCTGTTACCAGTGCCTGGAATATAGCTCTTTTTCTGTCCTGGCCTCCAGTGCACAAGCATGCACGTGCAAATAGCATGCATGTGCACACACATGTGCACGCACACACACGGGTATGCACGCACGGGTACATACACACACGCACACTCTATCACACACGTGTACGAATGAACACACATACGTGCACACTCTATCACACACACATGCACACACGCTCACACACATACGTGCACACCCCTCCTCTGTCACTCTTCACCTCGAAAATTTCTGTTCCTCCTTTGGGTCACGACTTAAATGTCCCGTCCACAGGGAGAGGGAGGCCGTCCTAACCTCCCAACTGAAACGCTAAGCCCTGTTGAACTGCCTCACAATCTTTTATACTTTTTCTTTATGGCACCTGCCTTTGTTATAAAAATATGTAATTTTATGTGACCATTTGGTGTCCGTCTCCCCTTCTACGAGGGAGGGTCCTATCTATTCTGTCTGCCACTGTTTACCTCCCAAGGGACGTCCATCCTTGCGGTCTCAGTAGCTGCTGAATATGCAAATTAATGAAGCACAGGACTATTACCTGGAACCTTAATTGTTGTTTTAATGAGAGTGTATACGGATTTCCTGAGCTTTTCTTCTGTGGGGAACGAATGTTATCTTGGGGTACTCCACAGTTTGCTAACCGATGTTCATTAGCAGCTGGGAATGAACTGTTAGGCAGTTTGAACTGGAGGACACAGCCATCCATAGAGGAGAGGAGATGACTCCTCTAAAAATGAGTCTCCTAAGAACGATTTGACCTTAGACAGCTCCCCTGACCTTGGGCAATGGTGCATTTTCCTTATATGCAAATTAGGTAACTTAGATACCTTTTCCTGGCCCCAATATTAACATCTGATAAGCTCATAGACAACTGTGATGGAGCGCCTTGTGTTTATATGGCGTTTAATAGCTTACAAAGTGGCAGTTTCAACTTGCAGCATCTGTTGTGAGGAAGAAAACATGGTCCGGCACACCGCTGTATTTAGTCTGTATCTCTGAGGGCCTTCCAGCCCTGCTGAGCACTGCTGCCCGCCAGCCCCTCCTTGCCTGAGGGCCAGAGAAGGTCGGCTGCCTGTATTTGTGCCATCTGTGAGCTCAGAATGGTTTTTGCATTTTTGAATGACTGAAAAAAATAAAAAAAAAATACTTTGCGACACATGCAAATAATACAAAACTCAAATTTCAGCATCTGCAAATAAAGTTTCATTGGAATCTAGCCACTTCCACTTGTTTACTTATTGCCTAAGGTTTCTGCCCTCATGGCACAGATGAGTAGATGACGGGTATCATCTGCAAAGCTGAAAATGTTTCGAGGTGGTCATTTGTAGAATAAGTTTTCTAAGGCCTTGCCGAAGTGATGACACTCTCCTTGGGTCCCCACCTTGCCCCCATCAGCTGAGCTCTCCCCTGTCTTCCAGTCTCTCAGACCCAGAGCATTTCTTCTGGAAAGCCTTCCTGACACCCAGCCTGATCCAGGTCTCTGTTCCCTATGTGCTTGTGACCTCCCTGGTCCACACTGTGTTTTTCCACCTTAACCCTTGCTGCAGCTGATGCTGGTGGGGTTAGGGGTTAAAATCTGTCCTTCCCTATAGACTGTAAGTTTTGCAAGAGGGGGTCCATGTCTACCTTTTTCACCATTGTGTCGGTAGAACTCAGCACAGCACAGAATATTTATAGATTAAAAGATTGAGACTTAAATGCCTTCTCCTACAGTGGAGGAGAATAACTTCATCTGTTTTATGAGAGAAGGCACCTCTAGGAACTTGGCTGACCAGAACCCATTCTTTGTACCGTCCACTGTCCGTGGTCACAAGCCACGAGACTGCATGCATAGCTAATTAGATCCATGGGCAATACACCTACAACTTTAGCCCAGGAAATCTGTTAGGGATCATTAATCAGAAGCAAAACTGCCAACGTTATCCTATTACCAGGTGGTAGAAATTTTACCAGACCGTGGAGCAGGCAGCGGCAAGCCACCCAGGTGATGAGTTCATATGTATTGGGCACTTATGCTACCTACGTCGGGACTAAGTTTCATGGGCGTTAAGACACAGTTATTACTAAGCCCACTTTACAGACTCAAAACACAGGCAAATGAGTTATATCCTTGTGTAGAACCTGGATTAAAATATGGATCTGTTTGTCCCATTGCCCCATAAAGGGGCAAGTAGCTCCTGAAGAGAGTTGGGTGAGAGTCTCCTTCACTAAACGTTCATTCCAAAAGTTTGGCAATATATCGGCATTCCTGGGGGCTGCAGGGGGCCGTCAGCGACATGCAGAGTGTGGGCTTCGAAGAGCAGCTGAGAGAGCATCCTAAATCCAGTACCTGCTGAAGGCTGCGGGGTGGCTGACTCGGAGCCAAGGATATGTTTATAACACAGCACTGTTAAAATCACCCATGTAGAAGGTATTTTTCTAAAGATTTCCCTTGGGTAATTCTGAAGGGCAAAGCAATTTTGAACCCAGAAGCACACGGTATTTGCTGTGCCACCTGGTAATGGAAACGGTGTCAGCTTAACTGCTCGGGGCCTCTGAATTCAGAATTGAGCTAAAGGACAACGTGGACTGTTTTGCTAACACCGCGTCATGTTTATGGACCATGAATATTGTATACTAAACAACTTCCAGTTTATTTTTCCTCACCCCCATAGCCAACCCAACAGGAAACCTGAATTTTTTTTTAACCTTAAAAAATATATCGAGGACTTCTAATTTCAGCTTCAAAATGTGAAGAGCTTGAAATCTGCTACTCCTATCCTTCCAAGAAGACAAAAGCTGAAAAAGTTGAAAATCAAAAACCTATTTCAACCCATCAGAGAACTAGAAAGATACAGCCACCCAGATCTGCTTGCCTGAGCAGCATTATTCAAAACTCTGGGACAAAACCTACGTTTAAAAAATAAGGAAAATCAATATGCTAAGAGAGGAGATAGAATGGATTTATATAAAATGCTCAACTAAAATTAGAGTAGGCAGAAAAGGAGAAGAAATAGAGATAAAAAGAAGTGTGAAAAATATAAAACAGCTATGAACATGGTAGGTATTAATCCAACCATATCAATTGTTAGTCTAATATGAATAATCTAAATATAAATAAAAGACAGATTGTCAGGATGGATTATAAAACAAGACCCAAGTCTCTAAATTTAAAGATTAAGATAAATTAAACTAAAAGGATGGAGGAAGATATGTTATTCTAACAGTAACCCAAGAAATGTGAAGTAGCTATATTAATTTCAGGCAAAGCAGACTTCAAAATAAGGAAAATTATCACAGATAAGGAAGGGCATCACATAATGATAAAGGAGTCAATTCTGAAAAATAAGTAAATAAAAATCCTTAATATGTATGAACCTAACAACAGGGCATCAAAATATGTGTAATCAAAACTGATACAATTGAAAGGAGAAATAGACATTGGTTATTTTAGTGGGAGACTTCAATATTCCTTTTTGAGTAACTGATAGATCAAACAGACAGAAAATAGGTGAGGCCATAAATGGTCTCTGAACAGCATTATAAATCAGTTCAACTGGTCGACTTGTAAAGAACACTCCACCCAGTGACAGCAGAGTACACATTCTTCTCAAGCTCACATTGTACATTTACCAAGACAGATTACATTCAGGACCATAAAACCCACCTTAAAATTTTTACAAAATAGCAGTACTTTGGAGTATGTTTTCAAACTACAATGAAATTAAACTAGAAATCCATATCAGAAAAATAGCTGGAAAATCCCTAAATATTTGGAAGTTAAACAACAAACTTTTAAATAACACATGGGTCAAAGAAGAAGTCTCAAGAGAAGTTGAACATTTTGATCTAAATGAAAATGAAAATACTATTTGTCACAATTAATTGGATGCAGCAAAAGCAATGCTCTGAGAGAAATTTATAGCATTATACACCAGCAATTAGTAGTATCAGTTTTAAACTAGTTCATGTTTAAAAGGAATAAAGATCTAAAATCAATAACCTAGGCTGCCATCTAAGAAAACAAGAGAAAAAAAGAGCAATTTAATCCTAAAGCAAGCAGCAGAAAAAAAATAATAAAAATTAGAGCAAAAATTAATGATGTTTTAAGCAGGAAAATAATAGAGAAAAATCAACAAAACCAAAATCTAGTTATGTGAAAAAATCAATAAGTTGATAAACCTCTAGCCAGGATAACCAAGAGAGGACAAAATTACTGATATTAGAAATAAAAGAAGGATCATCACTATTGACCTATGGGCATTAAAAGGAATACTATGAACAACTCTATACTCACAAATTCAATAAATTAGATGAAATGGACCAATTTTTTGAAAGACATAAGCTACTAAAACTCACACAAGGAGGAATAGAGGGAGGCTTCCTCAACTCGATAGAGAATATCTAACAAAGAAACAAACAAAACACTACAGCTAACGTCATAGTTAATGGTAAGAAACTGGACACTTTGCCCATAATGTTGGTAACGAGGCAAGAGCATCCTCTCCTGCCACCTCTTCCAGATTGTATTGGAAGTTTAGCTCGTGCTCGGAAAGGGAAGTAGAAGCTACAAGTGGGGAAGGGAGAAATAACTTTGTCTTTGTTGCAGACAACATGATTGTCCATGTAGAAAATTCCAAAGAATTGACTGAAAAAAAAAACCCAAACCTCTTGGATCTAATAACAGAGTATAGTAAGGCCACAGATACAAAGGAAATATATAACATTCAGGTGCTCGTGTATATATTGGCAATGAACAATTGGAATTGGAATTTAAAGTGTAAAAAGAAAAACCATTTACATTAAGTTATGCATTGAATTGTGTCCACCCCCAAAAGGTATGTTAAATTCCTAACCCCTAGTACCTCATAATGTGACATTATCTGAAAATAGGGTCATTGAAGCTATAACTAGTTAAAATTAGGTTATGCTGGATAAGGTAGACCCCTCGTCTAATGTGATTGGTGTCCTTATAAAGAAGGCAAAACTAGAGAGACAGTAAAATCATCAGTGGTTGTCAGTGGTGCAGGGGAGGAGAGAAGTGTTGAATAGATGAAGAACGGGAGATTTTTTTAGGGTAGTGAAACTATACTGTACGGTACAATAATTTTGGGTACATGACACTATCTGTTGGTCAAAACCCATGGAACTTTACAGCATAAAGAGTGAATCTTAATATATGCAAATTTGAAAAATCATTTAGAAGTTTGGAAGACCCCAACAAGGAATGGCAAATGTAAGAAAAGAATCTAACTGTATTACAAATGCGTTCAACATCTTCGATGAAGGAAATACGAGGAAAAGTTGCTGATCTAACTACCCTGGAAATAGTTGGAATCTGCCAAACTAAAGGCAAAAGAAACCGTACATAAGCACTGTACTCTATTTGATAAAGTTGTTTCCCACTGGGATGTGGTTAAGCATTTCTGATGGTACTAAACAAGCTACTGGAACTAAAAATTAAGTATGTGGATGGCAGAAGGTTGGAAACAGCTTGTCACTGTTGAAGTGGAAGATTTCATATATGCAAGGGGAGGAGGCTAGAATGATCCATGTGGTAATGGATTCCAGTTGGAGCCATAAATATAAACTCACATTTAGCTTAATGAAGATAGAGATGGCTACATGTAGAAATATTTATAGATACACGTGCATGCATGGATTGCTATACTATTTCCTTGCTCTGTCAGCTGATTGGACCAAAAAGCAATGAAACTCCTATAGCAAGAAGCACAAAGAACCCCCAGATATAGGTTTTTAATACCATTCTCCAATAAAAGGAACCAGGGCTCCTTGGAAAAATGAATAATTCTATGACTAGGACAGGAAATATACAAGATGAGCCTGGAGCATCTTGCAGTGTCAGGAAGTAAGGAACACACAGACACACATGTCTGGGTCAAAGGGACAGTGACACCAACTGACAGAGCTCCCAATGGCCGAAGCTGGAACTATTTGAGCATCAAAACATTGGATTAAAACTTAAAAGTATAAAATAGGTATCCATCATTCCATACTGATATAAATATATGATAGAATAAATAAATAAACAGGGGTTATAGATACATCTGTGCAGAAGAATTCCAAATAATTCATGTAGCCACCTCACCCTCGAGGAGGTGGATCATAATTCTCTACTGCTAAAGCGTGGGAAACGCTTAGTGATTAATCGCAATGGTACAATATGGAAAGGGGGCGGGGAAGAATAACTTTACAGTGAATAAACCTGACAGACACTATCCAGCCAGGTGATCTAGGTCAATGTCACCAGAGATAAGACATGGTGACAGTGTGAATCTTTGCTATGAAGCAAATGACCTTACCTTTGTGGTCTTCTTCCCCTGAACCACAACTCCAACGTAATTATGAGAAAACCATCAGGCAAATCCCAATTGAGGGACATTCTACAAAATACCTGACCAGCACCTCCCACAACTGTCAGTCATCGAAAACAAGGGAAGTCTGAAGACAGTGACATGACCGGGAGAAGCCTAAGGAGACATAACTAAATGCGATGTGGTGCACCGCGTGGAGTTTTAGGACAGAAAAAGGACTTTAGGTAAAAGTTAAGGAAATTTGAATAAAATACAGAGTTTATTTAATAATAATGTATCAATAATGCTCATTAATTGTGTCAAATATACTACTGTAAGATTTAATAGGGGAATCTGGAACCAGACTATACAGGGATATGCTGTACTACCTCGGTATTTTTTCTGTAAATCTAAGACTGTTCTATAAAATAAAGTTTATTTTAAAATAATCCAGAATTTGTCCACCCCTTCCCGCTTTGGGCAGCAACTGTCTTTATTCAAACCCCCGTTACGTCTCCCTGGGACCGGGGCTGCACCGATTCCTGGTTCTCCTGCTTGCCCTCTCGCCACCCCCAAACCAAGTCTCCATATGTATCTGGGTTTTTAATATTTAGTGTAAGTAGATAGAACCCTCTAACATTTGAATGTGCTGAGAATTAAGTCCAAACTCTGTCCCTGGACCTCTGAATCCCCACGCGGCCTGGACTCCAACTAACTGGCCTCATCCCCTATGCCTCCATTCTCACACCGTGAGCCCAGCCACGGCGGCCCCTGAACCCCCAGACCCAGCACATCTCGGCACCAGAGTGGCTTCCCTGGGCTGGAAGTGGGCACTATTCCCCAGGAACCCCATGGATTTATTTGCCCAATTTCCATGAGATTCTGCTAAAATGTACCCTATTTAGAAAGTCCTTTTCCAGCTCCCTGTATGCCTTTATTTTTCTTCGGAGTATTTGTACCTCCTGACATTGGTGCATGTGGACCCACACACAAACATACTGCCTCCAGGTGTGTGTGTGTGTGTGTGTGTTTGTATAAATCTGCCTTCTCTACTAGAATGCACCCACACAATGTGAATCCATCGGGTCAAGCACTTTGTCCGAATCACACACAGAATCCCCATCCCAACACGTGACTTTCCTATCTTCCACAAGAAGAGTGATGGAGAGAATTTTCCAGTATTCATTAAATAGCAAAGTACACACCTTGCTACAGGTGGTTTCAAGCTGACAGGTGACACAGGTGGTTTCAAGCTCTGTGTCTAGATCCATTCCTACCACTCACTAGTTATCTCCCTCTTTTGAGCCTTATAAGTCACAGGAGGTTGATAGTCATGGGGTTGTTGTGAATATTTAGTAAGACAACAAAACACGTGTTTCGCATAGAGTAGATTATCAGCAAACCTCAGTTTCTGCCTTAAAAATGCTGTACAGTTGACCCTTAAGCAACTGTGAGTTTGAACTAAACTCCACTTAAATGCGAATTTTTTCAATAAAAGTTACACCAAGTGAACCTGCCTCTTCTGCCCTCCCTTCCGCCTCCTGTCTCTGCTCTATCCCTGCCACCCCTGAGACAGCAAGAGCTACCCCTCCTCTTCCTTCTCCTTCTCAGCCTGCTCAACGGGAAGAGGATGAGGATGGAGACCTTTATGATGATCCACTTCCACTTAATGAACAGTAAACATATTTTCTTTTCCTTATGATTTTCTTAATAACATTTTCTTTTCTCTAGCTTACTTTATTGTAAGAATACAGTATATAATACATTCAACGTACAAAATATGAGTTAATGGACTGTTTAGGGTCAGCATTGGGCTATTAGTAGTTTCTTTTTGGGGGAGTCAAAAGTTACATGTGGGTTTTTGACTGTGCAGAGAGTCAGCGCCCCAAACCCCTGGGTTGTCAAGAGTCGACTATATGTGTCTGTCTGACTCACTTGTGGGCTTTGATCTCAGTTGTGTAAAAACTTGAACTTTGCTTTGTTTTCCACACAGCGATATTAGGCTCAGTCGTATTCGCGGAGAGCTTCTTCAAACGGAGCCCCGTGTTCTCTTGAGGTGATATTTTTCTTGTTCTCTAGATGGTGACAGCGTCAGCTAGACCAGGCTGCCAGGATCACAGTTCCCAAAATAATGCAGAGGAAGTGTGACAAATGGAAAGATCAGTCCCCTGAACTGAATGCCTGTGAGTCCAGATCTTCTAAACCAAACAAGCGTGATCGTAATATTTCTTTTGAACTGTAAAGACAATATGTTACAGAATTTGGAAAAATAGATAAAAATATCACCCACTGTTCTACAACATTAACAAAACACTCTTTTGAGTTTTTCTCTTCAACCATCCCAATCTGTGCCATGATGCGTCTATGCAAAATAACACCAACATGAAATAAAAAGGAAATGTTCCTATTTAATTTGTGTGTTCCCACGGGCAGACCGTGCTGATAAAGTCCTGAAGGCAAAAAAGACAAATTATCATCACACCCTTGGTCATTTCCTCTAGGAAAGCAGAAATGGCAAAATTTCCCAAACCCAGCTCTTTTTCAGAAGAAAATTAGTTTCTTCAAGGATATCCGGAAAAGCTGCATCTTCGCACATGCCTTTTGTACAATGTTTCACAATTTACAATCATTCTTTTAGAATTTTTTTTTGCAAACATATTTTCCCCATAAAATCACCCCCAAGGGATGAACAACATGAATATTTAGGGGACATGGCTGGAATGTATGGTCTATAACGAGTAGAGAAAGATGCTTTTACCTAGAAAAGGGTACCCTTGAGACCTCATCAGAGCTGGGATGGAATAACTTAAGTTCTTCCGGAAAAAGCAACGAAGCCTTAAAAGAAATCCACCCCTGCCTGTCGCTGGGCCTTCTGCTTTCTGCACTGCAGCCGTGCTGTGGTGTCGAGGCCCAGCTGGCCAGAGTCCGCATGTGTAACTGGGGACACTGAGGAGAAGTCTGGTTTTGTTTGCACAGCCGCTTTCTAACCCAGCGCTGCTTCACCCTCAGGAGTACTCTGGCTCCTGGCAAAGGGCCATGCAAGGTTCAAAGCAACGTCAGGTCTTCAAACTACTCTCTTGCCGGGATTATGGAAAGACAGACCACGTCCGGGCTTTGTCCCTCGTGAGCCAACTCCCCCACAAGCTCCTTGGCTTCCTTGCCATTTGCCGCTTTAGAAAACCCTTTCCTCCAATCTCTTGTTCTTGGAGTCGTTGCTCATACGAATGGCAGAAAGCACTTTGTACAGATGTTTATTTTACAGGCCACTTTCCTACCTTCTGTGCCATTTCTGTTGGGGAAGAAGTCAAGACCTGGAGGGGTTCAGTTCCTGGACAATGGCTCAAACCGATATGTCCTGACTCCAGAGCCAGCCCTTTGGTTAGCCCACCCCCTGCCCAGTTTTGCTCAGGGCTGCGGAGAAGGGGCTTCTGTCCTTACCCCGCCGGCCACTCTGAGGAAGGAGCCTTTTCATGCTTGGCTCTTCCACCCATTGCTCAATGGCTGTTTCCTAGGGAGTCCTGTCACCCTATGCATCCCCCTCTCGGCCTGCATTGGGATCACCTGAAAATGTTAAAGGGAGAGAGGGAAATAAGACATTTGAGGGGGAAGCTGCCCAGGCAGTGGTATAACCTTTTTTCCTTTCACTGTAATGGATGTGTGTGTATGTGCACATGCATGTGTGCATGTATGTGCACACTCATGTATGTGCATGTATGATGTGTGTGCACATGCATGTGTGGGTGGGGTAGTACTTTCCCCTCCCAGGGCAAGATCAGAGGGCTTCACAAGAACAACTCATTGACACTGGGAAACTGAGCAGAGTACAGTGAGAAAGTCCCAGGAGAACCTATTCTGTGTCCCTGTCCCTAGAGAAATAGCGTCCAAGGCATCTTTTCATTTTGCTCCAGAACTGAGGATGGTCATTCAGTTTGTCTTTTAATCACAGCTGTGAAAATTTTTCTATCAAGTAACACTGATACATATAAATTTAATTAAGGATCACATAAGTGAAAAGCAACTTTATCTATTAGAGAAATATGTAAAATGTTCTTCTAATCTTTTCAATATTTCAAATACAGTATACAAACTCTACTTAATAAAAGCAACAGATTAAAGGAGTTCATTTCAGCCTCAGTTTAGAAGAGTATGGAGATTCCGAGATGGGGGATGAAGAAAGAGGAAGGAAAACAAAGACATGAGCCTTAGAATCCTGCCAAGCTCCAAGACACTGGCTTCTAACTGATTTACCTTTAGCCTTTGAAGTCAACACAAAAATTAAAACTTTCAGGATTTTTCAAAAATGTATATATTTAATGCTGTGCAACTACTAAACTGTGCAGTTTTTGTTGAAGGAACTAAAAGCAACTAGCTCACTAATAGTCTATAATTTTATGTTCTTTTGGCTTAAAGTGAAAAGAAATATAGAATTTCAGCAGAACTCAGTGATTATTGTTTACTATCCATACTTCTTATCACTTTAGCTTTTTATCAGTCAATAAAATTAATTTACTGTTAAAAAAAAGTATTGGACATGAGTTAGGGGAAAATACAATGATAAAGATTGGGGAAAACCTTGGAAAATACCAGAATGTAATTACAAAGAATAATTTAAAGCTATAATTTCTGTTAGCACTGCAAGAAAACTCACAGTTGCTGCCTTAAAAAGTAGGAATGTAGCTCCTATATTATTTTAGGAAAATGTAATTCTGATTTTAAGAAAATTTCTAATATGTATATTTTTCTGTTTATATAATTCCAAAATGCCAGAATTCATTTTGCAACTTTGGGGATTAATGAAGCCCCCCATCCCTCCTTAGAGTTCACCTGGGATGCTACAAGAAGTGGAGCTAAGGGCTAAGGTTCATTTTAAAATTCTACAAATGTATTCCTTCTTGGTGGATGTGCAGTGGTATCTCATTGTGTTCTTAATCTGTCTTTCCCTAGTTTCCCTAATGGACAATGATATTTGACACCTCTCAGTATGTGTAATCGCCATTTGAATATCCTCTTTTGACTCATTCAATTATTTTGCCCATGAAAAAATAGATTGTTTATCCTTTTTAATTGATTTTCAGAATCTCTTTAAATATTCTGGAATCATTTGTCTGATACAAATATTGCAAACATTCCCTGTCACTCTGGGTTCATTCTTTAACTCTCTTAATGTTATCTTTTGATTCACACAATGAAATTTTTATGAGTCCAATACATGAAGTTTTTCTTTATGCTTAGTGCTTTCTGAGTCATTGATAACTTTTTTTCCTTATCCCAAGATCATGAAGACTCATGAATATTCTAGGGCTTTTGCATTTCCATGTAAATATTAAATTCAGCTTGTTAATTTCCCTGAATATATCTTCTGAGAATTCGACTGGAACTTTGTTGATGCTGTAGAAAATTTGGGAAGACTTAACAACATTGAGTTTTTCCATAGAGACATATATTTCATCTTTTTAAATCTTTTGTAGTCTCTAGTTTTCAGTGTCGAGTTATTGCACATATTTTGATCATTTATTCTCAAGTATTTGATGTTTTACAATACTATTTGAAATATCATTTACATTTTTCATGTTCTGATTCTTTCTCGGTAGGATATAGACAGGTGTGATGTCAGCAAAATGGAGAACAGGACTTTCTGATGCTTGGTCCCCAGCAGAAACATCCATCTGAACAATCATCCATGTGAAAAAAATACCCCCACAAGAGCTAAAGAAACCAGGTGAGAGATTACAGCACCTGGGCGTAGTAGTACAGAAATAAAAGGCACACTGAAGAGAGTAAGAGAGACAGTTTTAGGGTGCCCTCACCCAACCCCAGGCAGCACAGACTAGAGAGAAAACCCTCTGCTTGGAGGAAGAAGAGGACAGTGAGCATCAGACTTTGTCTCTGGCCCTGACACCTGGCTGCCCCAGTAAGTCTCAGTACTGGACAGTACCCTGGGCCCCGGACTCCTGGCAGATACTCATGGACTGAGCCTCCCAGCCCCAGGCGGGATCCCACAGCCCCAGGCTCCAGGCCTGCCCCAGGCTTCTGGCCCTTCCAGCACCAGCTCAGCACTGTTGGACACAGTCACCTGGCCACACCTGCAGATACGGGCTCCAGGCCTGTCCAGCGCAGATTCCAG
This sequence comes from Cheirogaleus medius, assembly GCA_008086735.1. Classification (NCBI taxonomy): domain Eukaryota; kingdom Metazoa; phylum Chordata; class Mammalia; order Primates; family Cheirogaleidae; genus Cheirogaleus; species Cheirogaleus medius. Next base: position 110,150,913 of record VBSM01000272.1, on the reverse strand, counting down.
CAACCCCGCCCTCAGTGGAACCAGGGTCCAGGCCCATTCTAATAGAGCAAAGTGCTGGGCCAGCATCTGGCCCCAGGCCTCAGGACTGCCCCAGGGGATCAGTGAATCCAGGTTCCAGGCCAACCCCTGCAACTCCAGGCCAGCCCTACCCTAATAGACCCAGCCTTCAGGCCAGCACTTGCACACACAGCCTCCAAGTTGGCCCCAGTGGCCCCAGGCACCAGGCCCATCCTAGTACCTGGTGGATCTCGGGAGACTCAGGCTCAAGCCCCACCCCCCTCCACCCGCAACCCAGCACCAGGTCACCTCCGCGGACCCCGGCTTCAGGCTAGTCCCGACAGAACAGGCTCCAGGCTCAACCCCACAGACCCGGGCACCAGGCCAACCCTACTGCTGACCCAGGTACAGCCTGTCTGAAGCCCCCGCAGCAAGCTGCCCACTGACCACACCAGAGAGCCTGCCCAGAATCTCTGGACGGTCTGACCGGTGAAGGGCTTTCCCAGACAGAGCAACTCTACAAAGACTGGGACAGGTCTCCAATTACTCAAATGCACAGACATCAATGTAAAAAATCAAGAAACATGAAAAACCAAGGAGACATAGCACTACCAAAGTTTCTTTTCTTGAGATGACCATGTCAAGTTTTGTTATTAAGATTATAAATTGATATGGGATGTGTTCCCTCAGCCTCTATTTTCTGAAACTGTTTGCAAAGATTGCTGTTATTTATTTATTAGACATTCTGAATAATTCGCCAGTGAAGCCATCTTGTTCTGGAACTTTTGGTGGAAACAGTTTTAATGGGTTTTGACAAATCATGTGTCCACCACTGCATATCAGACGGAATGGTGTCCCTGCCCCGAACACCCCCTGTGTGTTGTCTCTTCAACTCACCCCACCAAACTCTTGGGAATCACCGACATGCTTACTGCCTCTCTAAATTTGCCTTTTCTGAAAATCATGGATTTGGAATCACACAGTATGGAGCCTTTCAGACTCTCCTGTCACTTAATAATGCACATTTAAGATTAACTTATATCTTTGAGCGGCTTCATAGTTCATTCCTTTTTATCCCTGAATAATATTACATTGTATAGATGTACCACAATTTGTTTATCCATTTATATATTTAAAGACATCTTTGTTGCTTGCAGCTTTGGGCAACAATGAATAAAGTTACTAAAAACATTCACATATGGGTTTTTATGTGGTAGTAAGTCTTCAAATCAGTTGAGCAGCGTGAATACCTAGGGGCACAATTGTTGGAGCATATGTTAAGGCAGTATTTAGCTTTGTAAGAAACTGCCAAATTGTCTTGCAAAGTGGTGTACAGTTTTGCATTCCCAATAGGCATAAATGAGAGCTCCTGTTGCTCCATACTCCCCAGTGATTGCTACAGCCTATTTTTTAAATTGTAGCCATTCTAATAGGACTGTAGTGGTGTCTCCTGTTTTCCTATGCATTTCTCGGAAGACACATGATGTTGGAAATTTTATATGCTTAATTGCATCTGTATATATTCTTTGGTGAGATGTCAGTTCAAATATTTTCCCCAGTTTTTAATTAGTTGTATTTTTTTCTGTTAAATTTTAAAAGTTCTTTCTATATTTTGTGTTTTGCAAATATTTTCTACTCTGTGTGGCTTGCCTTGGCATGCTCTTAACAGTCTTCACAGAGCAGATTTTCATTGCATTAAGGAGCAATTGATGAATTTTTGAATTTCATTGATTATGTTGTTGTTATTGTACCTAAAAACTTGTCACCAAACCCAAGCTCTTGCTGATTTTCTCCTCTTCTCTTCCAGAAGTTTTATAATTTTGCAAGATACACTTAACATATAACCCATTTTGAGTTAATTTTTTAAAATGCATAAGGTCTGTTCTACATTATTTAAATTGCAAATTGATGTAGAATTATCTACTAGCATAATTTGTCAAAAAGTTTATCCTTTCTCCATTAATTTGCTCCTCTGTCAAAGATTAGTTGACTATATGTGTGTAGGTCTATTTCTGGGCTCTCTATTCTGTTTTATTGTTCTGTGTGTCTATTTTTTCTCCAAACCACACTGCCTTAATTATTGAGGCTTTATAGTAAAACTTGAGATTTGGTATTCTGAGTCCCTCAAATTTGTTCTTGTTCTTTAATATCATATGGGCAATTCTAGGTCTTTTGTCTTTCCATATAAATTTCAGAATCAAGTTGATGATGTCTACAAAATCACTTTCAGGGATTTTGATTGGGATTATTTTGAATCTATAGATTAAGTTGGAATAAATTGGACATATTTAACAACATTGAGTGTTCCAATCCATGAGCATGGAATATCTTTCCATTGATTTAGATGTTTGATTTCCTTCATCATGCTTTATAGCTTTCAGCATACAGATTTTATACATATTTGGATAGTTTTATTCCTAATCTTTTTTTTGAGGTGGGTGTGGTATTGGAAATGATTTCGTTTCAATTGAAAATTCCAATTCCAATTTTTCTTTGATGTCATTCTGGTCTAAATGTGTCCCTTAAAATTTGTGTGTTGGAAACTTAATCCCCAGTGCAACAGTATTGGGAGGTGGGACCTTTTGGGAGGTGTTTTGCCCTCATGAACAGATTAGTGCTTTTATAAAAGGGCTTACAGAGGGAGTTTGGCCCCTTGTCTCTTCTTCCATCCTTTCTGCCACACGAGAACAAAGCTTTCTTCCCCTCCAAAGGATGCAGACATAAGGGAGCATCTTGGAAGCACAGAGAGCCCCTCCCCCCCACACCAGACGCCCAACCTGCAAGCACCTTGATCTTGAACTTCCCAGACTCTAGACCTGTGAAGCAATAAATTTCTGTTCTTTATAAATTACCCATTTTCAGACATTTTGTTGTAACAGCACAAATGGACCAAGACAGATGTTATACATTAAGGCTGTCAGCTTTTTATATTAATCTTGTATTCTGCAACCTTACTCTATCACTTATTCCTTCCAAGAATATAGTTTTTTGTAAATTCTTCAGGATTTTCTAAGTAGATGATCATGTCATCTGTGAATAAAGGCAGTTTGAGTTCTTCCTTTCTAATATGTATACCTTTCATTTCCATTTCTTGTCTTATTGCACTAGTTAGGGCTCAGGGTACTGTGTGGAATAGGCAAGGAGAGGAGATATTCTTGCCTTGTTTCTAAGCTCTAGGAGGAAAGCATCCAGTCTTTCACCATTTAGTATGATGTTAGCTTAGGATTTTCTACAAATGTTCTTTAGAAACTGAGAAAGTATTTTTTTTTCTATTCTTAGTTTACTGAGACTTTTATCTTTCATGAGTGTTGGACTTTGTCAGATTTTTTCTGTTTCAGTTCATATAACCATATGATTGTTCTTCTTTGTCTTGTTGGAGTTTTGGATTACACCGAATGATTTCCAAGTGTTAAACCAGCCTCATGTACCTGTAATAAATCCCACTTTGTCATGGTGCATAATTCTTTTTTTTTTAATACAATGAGATTTATTTATAAATGAGAACAAAATAACAATGAACATTTCAGAAATTAAATAG
>VBSM01000272.1:110116214-110147278 GCA_008086735.1 Cheirogaleus medius | reverse complement strand
CTCATTCATCTGTGAAGACACAGAGCAATCCTTGTTTAGACGTACACATTCATCCACTCGTCCAGCGTGGTCAGCCCTCCACTTCCTGGTGGTTTCCTTCTGCTATGAATGTGCATGTCCTATTGTCTGCTGCTTAGAGCAGACATTTACCTTCCTCACCCACCAGCCACTGGAGGAGGACCGGGCCATGCAGATGATTGATTCGACCCATTCTTCGGGGAGGGTTTCCTGGTGGCCCTCTTCCATCATCATATCTGGAATCAGATGAGTTTCCATAGCCTCTTCTTTTTTTCACATCTTGCTGAAGCAGAGTTTTGAAAAACAAAACCACAAACTCAGCTATTCCCCAGAAGAAATCTGTTATCAAAGATAATCTCCATGGAGACTGACTCCGGCTGTCCAACACTTGTCCGTTCCAGATGTAAACCATCTTGGTTTCCATACATTGTTGGTTTGAATTTACTAATATTTTGTTGAGAATTTTTTTTTGGCAACTGGTTTAGAGTTTATAATATATATTTGTTAACTAATTTAAGTCTATTTTCCAATAATGCTGTGTCAAACCATGTGCCGTGAAGTTACCTTAGAACAGTCCAATGTCTCCCTCCTATCTCATACACTATTGCTGACTTCGTTTGACTTGTGCATGTGCTATCCTCACTCCATAAATTGTGTTAGCATTGCTTTAGACAAACAACTATCTTTTAGAACAGTTAAGAAAAAGAAAAATACATAAGTTTATTTTGCTCTTATTTTTTCTTTTCCCAACGTTTTTCCTTTGTTTGTGTAGATTCCAGTTTCTGGTCTATGTCATTTTCCTTCTTCCTGAAGAACTGACTTAAACATTTCTTGTATGGAAGATCTGCTAGCCATGAATTCATTCAGTCTTTGAGAGAGTCTTTATTCTCTTGCACTTGTAAAGAGTACTTTGCTTGTATAGAATTCTAAATTGGTTCTTTTTATCTTTCAACATTTTTAATATTTCACTCCATTCTGTTCTTGCTTGCACTGCTTCTGATGAGTAATCTGCTGTAATCCTTGTCCTTGTTTCTCTATAGGTAGAATAATTCTTTTTCTTTGTTTTTTTTTTCCAAATTTTTCCTTTGTTTTTGGTTTTCTGCAACTTGAATTTGGTATACCTAGATATACTTCTTAGGGGGTGGTGGTGCTAATTTATCCTGCTTGGTGTTCTCTGACCTTCCCGGATCTGTAGTTTAATGTCTGTCATCAATTTTAGATCATTGTTGGCCATTATTATTTCAAACAGCTCTTTTGCAGAGTTCTCTATTTCTTTTTCTGGGATGCCAGTTGCACAGATGTTACACTTTTGAAATTATCCCCGTGATATTGTGAAATAATATATATTTGGTCTTTCTTCCAGTTTCCTGATATACCTCTTCTAAAACTCTTAGAATCTCTATGGTAAATATGCTATTTGATAATTTTATATCTAATAAAATGATTCACGGCTGGGCAGCCTCTAGGTAGCTTCAGGATGGAGGCTGGTTATTGGGAAAGACCAAGACATAACTAGAGGGCTGGGACTTTCAGCTACAGCCCTCCAATCTCTAGGGATGGAAGAGGGGCTGGAGGTTAAATTGATCACACATGGCCAGTGATTTAATCACAGATGCCTATATAAAGAGGTTTCCATAAAAACCCAAAAGGCCTGGGTTTGGGGGACTTCTGGATCGCTGAACACAGGGAGGCTCCTGGAGGGTGGTGCACCCAGAGAGGGCAATGAGAGCTCCTCTCCCTTCCCCTGTTCCTCACCCTGTGAATCTCTCCATCTGGCTGTTCACCCGGACCCTCTCTAAATCCTTTATAGCAAACAGGTAAACATAAGCATTTCCCTGAGTTCTGTGAGCCACTCTAGAAAATTAATCAAATGCAAGGAGGGGTCCTGGGAATCCTGATTTATAGTCTGTTGGTCGGAAGCACGGGCCACAGCCTGAGCTTGCAGCTGGCATTTGACACAGAGGCAATCTTGGGATCTGATGCTACCTCCAGGTAGATAGTGTCAGAACTGAGTTGAATTGAATTGAATTAGAGGACATTCAGCTGGTTTCTGCCAGAAAATCTATGGTAGAATCTCCCAATTTACTTTCTGGTTGTAAAAATGTCCCCACACATCTTGGTGACCGGAGGTGAAGTGTTCTGTGTTTTGAGAGTAAAGTGAGAGAAACTGAGTTTGGGTTTTTTTTCTATATTACTGTCCCCCAGACTTTGCATGTTCTTTTTCTGGGCTTTTTAAAAATTCTTTTTTCTCTCTGTATTTCAGGTTGGGAAGTTTTTATTGACCTGTCTTAAAGTTCACTGAGACATTGGCCACATCATGTCAACTGACGAGCCCATCAAAATAGCCTTAACTTCTCTTATAATATTTTTCTTTCTATTATTTTTTTCTTTTTCTTCTTTCTTAGAGTTTCCAACTCTCTGTTTATTTTACCTATCTATTATTGCATGTTGTTTACTTTTTCCTATTAGAGACCCTAACATACTAATCATAGGTATTCTAAATTTTTAGTCTGATGATTCCAACCTGATAAAATGAGCTTGGTTCTGATGCTTTTTTTGCCTTTTAAGACTGCTTTTTGGGGCCTTTCTGCAGGCCTTGTAATTGTTTGTTGAAAGCCGAGCGTGATGTATCTGGTAATAGGAATGAAGGGAAACTGGCCCATGGTGCTAGGCTTTATGTTGATCTTGTTAGAAGTTTGGCTGCATTTGATGTTTGCTGTAGCTACAGGGACCAGAGACTGCAGATTCCTTCGATGTCATTGCTTTTTCTCTCCTGTTGACTTTGAGCTTCCCTAGGTACTGCTCCTTATATAAAATCTGCATTTTGCAGCTCTTTCGGCTATAATCCATTGTTTTATGCTGGAGCCCAGCTGCTGTGCTGGTATGGTGAGGGGGAGGGGAAGCATGCTGTGTCTCATGGTTAAATCTCAGAATTTCAGCGGCCGTGAATCTGGGCTATGACCCTCACAGGTATTTTCCAGGAGCTTAGCTTTCTTTCCCCTTCCTCCTTCTGTCTTCCTGGGCAGCATATTCCTAATCTGCTTTTTGAAAGTCTGACCCCCAACGATTATGTTTTCTCCTCTTTAGCCAGACAGAAGTCTAGACGGGCTGATGGGAGGAATGCCCTTCCATGAGGGTACCTTTTCCACGTCTTCACTATCAGAACCTGGTGTGGTCCCGGGAAGGAAAGCCCACAGATGTGTGGAGGCCACTCAAGACTGTGGCTCCCAGGAGTTTAAGGGGAGGAGAACCTGCGGCCTTACAGCCACATGTGGCCTTCTAGGTCTTTAAGTGCAGCCTTTTGATTGAATCCAAATTTTACAGAACAAATCCTTTCATTAAAAGGGGTGCAGCAGAGAAATATGAAGCTTCTCTTGCTTCCTTTGGTGCTTAAAAAATAACAGTGGAATCGGAAGGCCGTGGGTCGCCCACCCCAGCGGGTTCCTGCCAGTTCATGCCCCAGATAAGCAGATCTTGTCTCTGATTCTCTGTGTTTGTCTGTCTGTCTAGATTTGGGGGTGATAGTTTTCCCTGTGACCTCAATTCTCTGTTGAGTTCAAGAAAAGTCATTGATGTTCTATTTGTCCAGCTTTTTCTTGTTTTAAACATAAGATGATAATGTCCAAGCTTTTTACATGTTGAGCTTAAACTGGAAGCCTCTAAATTTTTCCTTTACATTTTAAAAATTATTTGTCCTGTTGCCCATCTAGCAATGTTTCTAATATATCCCAGGCATTGCAAATAAATAAATCATAAGTGCTCTAGATACTACAGTCAGTGAGGGTTCACCTTGCTCGTGTGGGCATTTATGACAAGGGGCCAATGACCTCGATCTAATCAACATTACCTTGGGTCAGGGCTGGCTTGCAATGTTAGTAAAATTTGCCGCATAGCTGGTAAGTCCCTGCTCCTTGAGGCTGGTGCTCCTAGGTTTCACTGTATCGCCTCAGCACAGAGATTTTGAGCTTGTCTCCTGAGCCTTTCACTGTATACACGGCCAGAAGTCTGGCAAAGGTCCCCTCCCTCCTGGGGAATGTCGTCCCCCACGGGGGAGGCCTCACTCTGCCTTTGTGCTCAACCCCCCTCATTGGGCACGACTTTCCCAAGGGTTTGACTGGGGAGTCTCTGTTTTCTCTGCTCTGAATGTTTGTCCCTTCAGAGTTTTGGAGCCCAGCTCTCCCCGCATGCGGGCTCCGATACGGCTGAGGACTCGAGAGGGAGCCTGGCTTCCTTTCTGCCGCGGGGCTCCTCCGTCTCCTGGGGCTTAGCCTCTGAAACACTAGATGACCACAGGAAATTCCAATCTGTGTTTGCGTCTGGGTCTTCCAGTTTGCAGCCCTGCTGCAGAGCTCACAGCGTCTCCTGGAGAAGACAAGCTTGTTTGGGTGTCACAATCGTTTCCAAGCAGTCATTTTACCCACAAAATGACTGCCTAAAACCTACTAGTAGCGTCCTCGGTTTGGGCCAAGCCTGCTGTTTAACTCATGTGCAGAATTGGCAAATAATGCAATGAGAAGAAAACAGTCAGCAAATTACTATCCACCTGGAAGGAACGCTTCTGTCTCTGGGGCCTCAGTTCTTACTGTCTTTGCCATTTCTTTGTGTCTTACTTCATTTGTGCTGCTACAGCAGAATGCCTGAGACTGGGTAACTTGATAAGAACAGAAATTTACTTTCTCATGGTTCTGGAGTCTGGGAAGTCCAGGATCTAGACTCCAGCATGTGGCAGGGCCCTCTTGCTGTGTCATCACGTGGCAGAAGATGGAAGGACCAAAGAGCAAGCGTGGGAACCCTCTGGCATGAGCCTTTTGATAACGGCATTGATCTATTCATGAGGGTGGAGCCCTCAGTACCTAACCACCTCTCATAGGGCCTCAGCCCCAACACTGTCACATTGGGGGTTAAGTTTCCAACACACAAATTCTGGGGGACACATAAAAATTATAGCACCATAGCTTTCCATCCATTTAGAAATGTGAGCTGGGTAATTTCTCCAGCTCTAAAAAGATTGTTGCAGTGGTGGTATTGGTCTGCCATGCCCTGCACCATCTGCCTGGAAGCAGAAGACATTGGTGATTATTTTTTAATAAGCAAAATTAGAATTTTTCCATTTTGGCATTTGCCTGTATGCACCACATCCAGCCGTAGATATCAGCAAAACCGTCTAATCCTCATTTATTGGCTCATTCAATTAGCTAAGCATAGACAATCATCCCCACATGTTTAGTGTTGAACTGTCAAGAAGAGTAGAAATCCAATATTTGTGTTTCAAACTTTGAAAGGTATAATAAACACACATCCACCTATGGTTCTTATGGGCATTTAAGGGAACACAGTAGAGGAGAATTTGGCATCTATAAAGAGGAGAAGAAAGTACAATTAGAAAATTGCACAATATTACATGAAGCAGAAGAAAACCGAAGTATCCCGTGGGGCGCTTTAATTAGAGCCCAGAAAATTGCAATTTTTTTAGAAACAACACAAAGAACAGGAAACATCCAGTGCAGATTCACAGAGGACTACTTAGAGGTAGACCAAAAATATGATGCTGGAAATGGTAAACTGGGGAGTGAAACTCAGATATGAAAGGAAAAAAGAAAAAAGGAACTTCAAAAAAAAAAATCTCAACATGATTCACCATTATATAATGCCAATTGGATGAGCCCAGTGCAGCAGCAAAAACAGAAACCACCGCTTTCATGTCTCAGCATCCCTGGCAAGGATGTGAGTTGCCAAGTTCTTGAGAAAACCATGAAAGAGATGGTCTATATGACTTCAGACTGGCCATAGTGCAAGGTAGACAGGAGAAAGTGATGGTGTGAGTCTTTGACTAGAAATAGGTCTTTGCTCATTTTGGGGGTTCCCTGGGGCTAAAATGTCTGCCTATTCAAGGTATGGAGGTGTATTACACATATGTACTTTTATTTGTGTGTGTGTGTGTGTGCATTATAGCAAAAGCTGTAGAATTGGCTGCCACTAATTTTATGCATAAATAATGGGTATTCTCACATCTGCACTTGAATGTTTATAGCAGCACAATTCACAATTGCAAAGAGGTGGAAACAACCCGAGTGCTCATCAATACATGAGTGGATTAATAAAATGTGCTATATGTATACCATGGAGTCCTACTGGGCCACAAAATCAATGGTGAACTAACATCTCTTGTATTATCCTGGATAGAGCTGGAGCCCATTCTACTAAGTGAAGTATCCCAAGAATGGAAAAACAAGCACCACATGTACTCACCAGCAAATTGGTATTAACAGATCAACACTTAAGTGCACATAAAGTAGTGACATCCATCAGGTGTTGGGCAGGTGGGAGGGGAGGAGGGGATGGGAATATTCACACCTATTGAGTGTAGTGCGCACCATCTGGGGGATGGACACATTTGAAGCTCTGACTCAGGTGAGGCAAAGGCAATATACGTAACCTAAGCACTTTTACCCCCGTAATATGCTGAAATAAAAAATAATGGGTACTCTCTTTTTGAAACATAAATGAGAATAACCTGACATGTGCGTATGTTTACTTAAGAGTCTCAAGGGACAAAGTATCTGAAATCACTAATGTTATAGAAAATTCAAGGCATATTTGTATGCTGTGTTGGGGCAGTGGAGAGAACGCGGACTCTGGAGCCAGACTTGGGTTCGAATCCCGACACCACACTTAGCAAATGGATGAGCATGAGCGAGTCGTCAATCTTTCTGAGCTTCAGTCTCCTTAGAGGTAGAAGGGGGAACATATCCCTTTTATGAGGTTTTGGTGGCAATTCAGTTAGTGGTAGATTGATATCAAGCACAACGCTGGGTACCTGGTATGCAGTGCTCGGGGAACAGGGGTTACCAGGTTGTGGGTGGTTGGGGCAGGGCTACAAGGGTGATGTTTCCAGCTTGGGTTGAGGGTAGTGGTGGCATGTGGACCGAATGAAGTCGCTAGGAGATTAGCAGTGGGGGGCAGTTAGCAGGTGGAGGAGCCTGGTGCTGGTCTTGCAAGAAAGCCTAGTTTCTGGGAAGAGAAGAACGATGATGACAAGTACAGGATGCACGTGGGGGACTGTAATAGGTTCCCAGAGGGGACTGCCTGGCGGTGGCTTCTTCTAGGTTCTTCCAAGCTGTGACAGTGTCTTCTCACCAGTCACAGTGCAGTCACAATAAATCTGGTAATCCAGGGATCAAACCTGTGACCAGGTCTCCATTGCTGCCTCCCATGAAGCTAGCGTAGTGTCTAATCAATTAAAAGGTTCACGTGTGATCTCATTCCACTTCCACTAAAGGTCACTTATGACTCTAGATTCACCAGGCAGCTGCTTCGTTCCCCCTACCCTTATTTGTAAGGTGAGGGGGTTGAGATCTTTGAAGACCTTTACAAGGCTTAGACTCCATGTTGTCAAAGTTAAAGAAATACCTGATAATTTTTTTAAAAAAGGGATTGGAGTAAGAAAAGAACCATGCATCTGTAATATGCAACGGGAGGTAAGACAATTACAAATGACTACCATGAGAATAAAAAGAAAACAATGCAGAGGTCATGGTGGACCACAAGCCAGATACAGGTCTTCATCTGTGGCACTGCTGAGGAATTGAGGGTAGAGGGAGGAGGGGAGAAGGAACAATTCAATCTTGTACAGTAAGGCTAAATAACCCACTTATGGGGATGGAGCTCAAAGAGGAAATGGGGCTAATTCAGAATCTAGTGCTTCTATTAATAAGCAGTGAGAAACAGTGGCTACTTCTTCCTTGACTAAGCAGTCACTGCACAGAGAGGTTTAGAATGTGAGTCACTTTTACTTCCCTGGCTAGGAGGATTTTTTCTTCCTCTGTTTTTAGCCTTCAGCCAGAGATGATTGGAGTCACTGAGTGACTGGCCTCTTAATTAAATTTGCCTGATGAAGGAAACATTTTGTGCTTAGTCAGACAGCGAGTAGGGACAGGATGGGGGAACATACCACTGAGACAGGGCAAACCTGCTTCTAATGAGATCAGGAAAGAATTCCCAAGAAAATCCAAAAGAAATTGGTCAGAGAGGATACGGTCCGGGCATGTGAGATTTGCAGGAGCAGAGGGTTCTGCGTGTGACCGTTCATCCAAAAGACATTTGCTGGGCACAAGTGTCGAGCTGAGGGCATTTGTCCTGCCCAGGGATGGGAAGGAGGGCCGCGTGTCCAAAGTTCAAGAATTCATACTCCAGAGTTTCAAGGGTTTCTGAAGTGGTTGGGCTTTCTCCCCCCTTCCCCACTCTGTGCATGAATTAGACACCGTGTTTAGGCAGTGGGTGGGAGTGATGAATGCAGTGGAATCCTCTGCACGCTGGCTAGACACCCACTGCAAGGCTAACACTGCCTGGAAGGGGAAACGTGTTCTGCAGCACACTCTTCTCTCCTTGGCCGCCGCGTGCAGTGGGGACTAATCAGAATTATTGCAAAGTGATGGTAACTAGGTCCCTTCTGACCAGATACAAAGAAGCTGCTCAGGGGAGCATTGTTACAATTCTTTGTTTGATTTATTCCTTCTCGTGCTAGATCCCAAGGTGACCCCCAGTGGTCCCCGTGCCCTGGCGTTCATGCTTTTGTGCGGGTGAGACTTGTACCCAGTCAGCAGAATACGGCAAAGACGGTGGGTTGTCTCTGCTGTCAGCGCGTCGTGTTATTGCAAACTCTGCAGACTCCTTCGTACTCTCTGGGGGGGCCCTGAAGCAGCAATCTGCCGTGTTGTGGCCTGCCCGAGGAGAGGGCCACCTGGCAGGGAGCTGTGGGCACCTCCAGGCACTGTGGACAGCCCCCAGCCAGGAGCCAGCAAGGACCTGGAGCCCTCGTTCCCACGACCACAAGGAAATGAATCCTGCTGACCACCTGCGTGAGCCTGGGAGCGGGTTCCTCCCAGTCCAGCTTGCAGGTGAGAACCCAGCCCAGCCGACACCTGACCGTACCTTGTAGGACCCTGAGCAGAGGACTCGGCTGAGCTGGGCTTGGACTCCTGAATCACAGCAGCCGAGATAATAAGTGGGTTTTGTTTTAAGCCACTATGAACTAAAATAAAATCTTAAGCCCACCCGCCAACTGAATGAACCTCCTCTTGGCCAAGGGGACTCCAGAAACACCCTAAAACTGAGCTGCTGGCCATGAGAAGGGAGGTCAGACATGCCTCCTTAGGCCCCCTCCCTTTCTGGAGATGTCCTTTGTGACTCATGAACAGGTCTAAGGCCACGCACGACAAGCTCAGACCACACCTGCAGGTCTTCAAGTTACTTAGCAGATCACTTGAGTCTATGTCCGGTGGCTTGTCTCTGATACTTCCTTATCTTAACTTAAAACATTACAAGTCTTTAGACAAAGCTTCATTTCTTTAACCAATTACAAATGAAAGAATCTTTAAACCCACCTAGAACCTGTAATCCCCCACTTCTAGATGTTCTTCCTTTTTGGGCCAAACCAATGAAACCAATTATTGATTTATGAATTTATGTGTAATTCCTGTCTCCTTGAAATGTATAAAGCCAAACTGTAACCCAGCCACAAGGAGACCACTTGCTCCAGGCTTGCTGGCCATGGCTCCGGGCCTGGTTGCTTAATTTGCAGAGTTTGGGTCCTTTCCTGTTGACCCCACTACGGTTGTGGTAGTTTGTCATGTAGCATAGAATACTACTGTACCTCCCTAAACCATATTCTATATGTGGATTTTAACTCCCTCATGTTGAGAGTCTTCAAAGTCTAGGGTGACGGTGTCCAGCCCCCTTTTCCTGCGGGCCACCTAAAGTGGCCAGTGTGGCTGGCTGTCCGCGTTGGGGGTACCTTCCTCTTAAACACATCTTGAATCTTGAGGCACAGCCACACACAGTGGCAGAAATGCTACACAAACTTAATGAACGCCAGGGTTCCTTTGGGACAGATTCACTTATTTGACCAACCTGTTGTGTCAGATCCTGGGCTGGACACCTTGGCGGAAATGTGAATGGTCAAGACCAGAAACTGCCCATAAAAATCGAGAATCTAGTGGAAGAGAGGAGGATTTCAATAAATAACCTCAATGCAAGCCACATCTGTGGTCCAGGCAATGAGCCGATCCTAAGGAAGACGTGAGCTCGGCAGGTTGCTCTTATATTCATTCTTCTCTGAGCACCGTCTTCCCTGCTTTGGCCCCGTTTTCCAGGCTCCCCGCCCCTCATCCTTGCTGGGGTCTGCTTGCTACCCTCATCCATGCTGGCATCTCCGCCCACTCCTGGATGCTCTCAAAAGGGGGCACAAATAGAGTTCATTTCCTGGGTTAGCACTGGGTGGTTTTTGCAGCATCCTCAGATGCTGGGCATTCTGTTTTCTACATGTTTCAATACTGAAGGGTGCTCGTTCTTTGCAAAATTTTGCATTAAGTGAATCTAGTCTTTGGCACCACCGGTCTTTACCTGTGTCCTTTTCCCATTGCTTTAGTCTTCCTTTCCCTCCGGAGATCCGGTGCCGTCCCATCGCTCAAATGCTCGCCACAACAAAGGCATCTGACGCACTTTCCAGTGGATCTACCTAACTGTGATACTTCCCCAGGAATTCAGAGTAACTTCATCATTGTGGATTAAAGGGTGTCGTTACCACTTAAATGGCATTAACCATTTCAATGGTTAAATGAAAGAGCTTTTCAAATGAAGTGTCTCTTCTGACAAGTAGGTAAAAACCTGATTTCCCAGTCTCATCCATGACTAGTTCTATGTGAAATGCTTAGAAATAATGGAGTCACACATGCATGGGAAACAGTGGTTCTCAGTAGGGGTCACCTTGCCCCTATGTCTGGACACAGTTTGGGTTGTTACAACTTGGCTGTGTGTGCGGGTATATTGGCATCTGGTGGGTTGAGGCGAGTCTACTAAACTTCCCATGCACAGGACAGCCCTCCCCCAGTAAAGACAGCCCCCCACAATAAAGACAGCCCCCCACAATAAAGACAGCCCCCCACAATAACGACAGCCCCCCACAATAAAGACAGCTCCCCCACAATAATGACAGCCCCCCACAATAATGACAGCCCCCCACAACAACGACAGTCCCCCACAACAACGACAGCCCTCCACAATAAGGACAGCCCCCCACAATAACGACAGCCCCCCACAATAAAGACAGCCCCCCACAATAAGGCCAGCCCCCTACAATAAGGACAGCCCAAACTGTCAGTAACGTCGAGGTTGAGAAGCTCCGATTGAACAGACGCCAATTCAGCCCATGTACCTGGCAAAGAAAACAACAGCAGCAAACATCAATGAAGTGAGAAATCTCTCCATTTACCCCCTTATTTCCCTCCAAACCCTCCTTCTTGGCTGGACGCAGCAAAGCTTAAAGAGAGACAACATGGGCTAATCTTTTCCCTTTGAGCTTCTGTTGGGTTGTTCATATTCGTCTTAATAGTTTTGTTCTGAATGTGCACATTTAGTATTCTGGATTAGAGACAGATGGTCGTTATTCATTTTAAAAGTACGTAACGCCCATGTGGTTCCCACACCCCGATTCTCAACTGTAGGACCACGCAACCAGAGCCAGGCCAGTGTCCCGCACCTGCGGACATCAAGGTGTGCAGCACTGGTGAGGAAGGGACTTTGTCTCCTCACCTGCAGGAGAAGCAGCAGCTGCCTTCTCATCCCAACAAAAGGGAAGGAGAAAAACCTTTGTTCCCTGGAGGTGGGCTTTCACTCTGGCCTTGTGGAATGTAAACGCATCCTTCCAGGGCCAGATAAGCCATCACGTCCAGCTTTTATGACCTAGAGGGTCTCCAAGATCCCTGGACTCATTTGCTCTCGAATGTACACATGCACCTCCAGGGGCAGATACGTCTCTCTGGAGTCCTCACTCCCTTCACGCTGTAAGTCAGCCTCCCAAGCCTTTCTAGGAGCCCGGGATGCCAAATTTACAGACAAATTTACTGAGAAACCCTCTGCTTCAGAAACTCAGAGATATTTTCTCCATACCCGACAGTGCCCAAGGGCCCTGGGGACTTCAGGATGATCTGAAGGGTCTTGACTACCTGTGCTCCCCCGTCTGTGGCTACCCCATGTGAGGTGCATTCTTATGTCACTGCTTGTCCAGAGAGCAGGGAGCATGCCTGGGTCACGTCCCATGAGGACTCTGCCCACCAACACAAGCAGGAGATCCCGCTGAGCCAGGCGGCGCGACCGGTGGAGGTGTTTCTACCATCTCCCTGCCTGAAGGGCCAGGGCAGGATTTGACCCTGAGGCTAAGTGGGGATGGGGTCTACTTCTCAGCTGCCTGTGTCCCGTTGTGCAGCCTGGCCCGAGTTCAGAACGGAAGGACACCTGTCTGGCCTCTTCCTACCACACACAGCGCCACCGTCAGCGGCCATCCTCGGAGTCAGGCAAGGACAGTCACGGCACACTCTTCCCATTTAGGGACTATTAATAATGCTTAAAATGATGAAAAAACCATTCTACGATTCCTTCATATTGCACTATTTTGGGGATAAATGTGCTCTAAATTATTTATGAGGGATAAAATAATGCTGTAAGTTGCTACTAAACACCTAGAAGAGAGGAGACTGACGAGCACACACTCGGAAGCAGGTGTTTATCATTTATGGAGTAACGCTTGCCGGAGAACCGTATTACACGTATCACTCACGCACTGTCTCGGAGGTTGGAGTCTCCCCCGGGGAGGAGTTGATGGTGACGCCAGATGCTGAGCTTGAATTCTGTCATCCTTGGGGAGCGTCCCAAGAGGGGGGACCCCAGTGCTTCACTCCCAGCCCATTGTCACCACCAGGCCGCTGGTGACAAAATGGGCTGTCAGACCCAGCCATGGTACCAGGTCTCCTTTTCTCCAGAGACAGAGACAGTAGCAGTACATTGTAAAGATGAGCTATCAGGCACTCCATTCTGTGATTCTGTCGTGTGACCAGAAACTCATCTTGCAATTTTTTTTAAAGTAGTGAGTAGATGTTTTCAAAGTGGACCCGATCTGACCCGAAGCCCTGGGAAGACCTACACCGGTTATCATCCAATGGTGTTTATCAAGCTTATGGTTGTCCCATCACTACACAAGTTGAGACAACCCGAGTCCTCTCTTCTGGGAACTTCTAATCTGCAGCTGGCAGAAAAGCTACTGAAAAGCAAATATATTTCCAAACAGAAAACTTACATTGCTTGATGTTGAGCGTGAAGTGTGTTCTCTGGAAAAGTTTAAAGACTCCAGGTTCCATTTCTTCAAAGGCAGCAGGCGTGGCCCTGCCCGAAGTCATTATTAGGTGACATTTTATAGCTTCGAGACTCTCCCTTCCACCCAGGATACACTCACAGCACTTGGGACCTGAGGTTCTGGGGGTTGTCAGGGGCAGAGAGTTGAGGAAGCCCCTCTGTGACGTGGCCACCAGTTTTCCCTCCAGATGCCAAGTGTCGAAACCAGGTCACATTTGGGATGGCGGAGTATATGGCCTACCCAGGAAGAATCCAGGGAAGGGGACACAGTGTCCTCTTTGGTCTCAGGAGAATACAGAGCCTGTGTTACCTGCGTGTCAGTGAGCTTGAAGGCATTCAGTGACACATCCTGAGCTCATCTATGCAACAACGTGGAGGGCTGATCACAAGGCTCAGGGAACGCACCTGTGAACAAGACGGATAAAATCTCTTTCCCCACGGAGTTTATAATTGAATGAAGAAGAAAAACTGAAAGACAGGGGCACCCACAAAGCGTAATGAGCACGCAGGGGAAGCGTCAGCCTGCTTAAGGGTCATGGAAGTTCCCTCGAAGACACGGGGTCAGAACTGAACTGTGCAGGTGGGGCCAGCACGCCAAGCAAACAGCCTGGGACATGCTCGGCATGTCCTTGAGCAAAGTGGGACCTTTGCAGGTAAAATAGCCGTGGATTTACGCTTTTGTCTCCTGCAGTCAGGGAAACCCTTAACTCCGCCCTCCCCTGCAACCAGGGAGGCCTATAGGAGGCAGTGTTTTTTAAATTTTTCTTTCTTTTTCTTCCTTTCTCTCTTTCTTTCTTCTTTTCTTCTTTCTTCCCCTCTCTCTCTCTTCCCTTCTTTATTTCCAAAAGCCATCATCCAACTCATTCACACCTGCGAAGATGCGCCTTCTGGCCTTCCAGCACTTGCTGAGAACCACACAGCAGCTGCACACCCGGCAGGAGACGAGAGTTGGGAAGTCGAGAGACTGGACACTGGGCACCTGTGGGTGAAGCCATCGCTCTGGGGAGCGGGGTTGACACCTACGACCAGAAACAAACCCAGCTGCACATTACATTTTATTATAGTTAGTAGCTGCTCACAAACAATGTTTATCATGATCTTTGATGTACATCTGGCTCTTTTCTGCTAACACAAGTGCTTTGTCTTGCACAGCCCGGCGACCCGTCCCTTCCTGGATTGTGAAGGACCCAGCTCTGGAGATGCTTAGCTTGTGCAGGGCTCGCTGTCCGGCGCCCGGAGAAACAGCCCTCGCTGTGACACGGCACCTGGGCTGGAGACCAGGAGCCATTTCTCGTGGCATTCCGTGCTCCCAGCGTGAGTTTCCCATGGGAAAAGTCCAGCAAGGCGGCTTCTCTCCTCCTCTGGTTCTGTGACCTTTTGGTTCCTGAGCACGGAGCTTTGCCGGCTTCAGAGGTACGCCGGACAGACAGGAGGACAGTCCTGCAGTCTTGCAGAGACGGCGGCTACCCCTGGAGGCACTTACGACGCACAGTGGGGTGGGGGGACACACTAGACAGGGTCTCAGTTTACGATGACTTGTTAATTAAGAGGGGAAAAGTAGGTCACATGGGTGCTTCAAATTATAGTGGCTTACAGAGATTCAAATAACATATATATCAGAATTTTGTGCTACAAAACGGTATCTTTTCGTGTAAGATTGATGTGTTTGTGCTGACTATGTGGTAGCACAAATGTCATTAGAGGGCACAATCTTTGAGCCCTGGGGTATGGCTTGATGGATCCAGGCATGGACAATTGATCAGTGATTTTCTCTTTGTGTGCATGTGTGTATGTGTGTGTGCACATGTGTGCATGTGTGTGCGTGCACGTGTGTGCATGTGTGTGCGTGCACGTGTGTGCATGTGTGTGCATGTGCGTATGTATGTGTGCGTGAGTGTGTGCGCGCGCATATGTGTGTGCATGTGTGTGTGTGTGTGTGTGTACATAAGATCTTGAGAGAGAAAGGCAAACGTGGGCTTTTATTTCTATGGCCTCACGTTAACGCTGGCACACCTTGCGAAAAATCTCATTATGTTACTTACTTCAGAGTCGAAGTGCTCATGTTATAAAGAAGCTAAAATTTCACCTGTAGGAAAATTGGCACAATTTCTTATTTTACCATCCTCGGTGCCGAGCATAAAAAATACACTTTCTGTTTGGGTAATTTCGCACAGCAGGAACTTTAAATTATTTACAGCTTTCCTTATCTGGAACCAGAGGAAACATACCATTCTCCATGCTACAATTTATACGATGAAATATGCTTAGAGGAAAAAACAGGAGTAAGTTACTGCCACATGCAAGAATCAGAGAAAGAACAAAGGAGTGTGGAAAATCAAGAGGTCTCTTTCTCTTGCTGTGACCAAGGTAGGGATACAGGACCCCACCAGGGCGGTGAACATCAAGACACTAGAGATGGAGTGGCTCTCGAAGGCTTTTGCAAAATTATTCCAAAATAAGCTGCTGTGAATGACCAAAGGTTTGAGTGAAATGAGCGAAACCTGGATGTGAAATTGAAAGCAGAGCTGGACAGGGGCTTCGATGGGGGGTGAGGTCGTGCCATGAAGGTTGGTCCATGTCTAATGGAAACACCAGCCAAGGACACATGTTTGGGGAACTCAGTCCTTCTAGTCTGGGGGACATTTGCATGCCTGGAAGACAGAGACAGAGCCAACAGCAATCCTCCTTCCTCTCTTCTCAGCCCTGAGGCTTTCCCAGCCTTTTGGCTGTGGTCTCTTCCTGCCAGCCTGGAGACATCCTCCAAACAGGGCCACTAAGCATGGCCATACTTAACCAGTCCTAGACCCCACTGCAGGCTAAGAGTGTCACGTCCTCTTAAATCCTCTTGTCAATTTAATCAGTGAGAATGGTCCATTAAGCTCTGTACCTGTGTGGCTTGAGACCTCACCTTACCCTGGAGGGAGGAGTCTAAGAGCCATGCTAATTCTATTAATTGACTCAATTCAATTAAACATAGCAGCAATAATGATAATAGCTGATATTTATTGATCAGGCATCATGATGAGTGTCATAGCAGGACTGTCCCCTCGATCCTTGCACAGGTTGGATGGCGTGTTGCCAGCATTCAAACCGGACACTCTGACTGCAGAAACCACCCTCACAACTGCCCTGCCGTACCGAATAGCAAGCTGGAAGCTGTTGTTTGATGTAACTCATGAAACTCTCCCTCGTTACTCATTTATCCTATTAATATCTATTGCAGTAATACTGTGAGTAACAGAGAGCATTTATTGAGTGTGTTATAATTTGCAGAATGTTTTCTCATCTCAATTCTTTCTTGAGCCTTATGGTAGGCAGGATACATGTTTGAACTCTGCTTTATGGGAAAATAACTTAACTCAGGAGGATTTGCTTAAGGTTATTTCCCAAATGAGCAGGAGAACTAAGCAGAACCCTCTGAACCCAAGGCCTGAGCCTACGGCGTGAGCCTCGTGCATTTCTCCTGTTCTAGGGTGTCTGTCCCCAACAAATAAAGTAATCTTTATTAGATTTTGGCAATCATGAGAGGTGCCAGGGCTCCAGGTAGGTGGAGCCGAGTGTTGGGAAGCCAGGCAGCCAATGATGTCAGCTCACCTGGCTTGTTTCTACTTGAATCTCAGACTCCAGACAGGAGGCGTTCTGGGGCTCCCGGCACAGAGGGCTGGAGTCATAAATAAATAAATAAATAAATAAATAAATAAAATGCCACTGGGCAGTGTGGGCACAGGCTCCTAGGGACGGAGCAGGAGCAGAGCCGAGCACTGCTTCCATCAGAGAGCGACCCAGTGGAAGGCCAGTCCCACTGACGAAGCCCACGGCAGTTTTTTTTTTTTTTTTTTTGAGACAGAGTCTCACTCTGTTGCCCGGGCTAGAGTGAGTGCCATGGCATCAGCCTCGCTCACAGCAACCTCAAACTCCTGGGCTCGAGCAATCCTCCTGCCTCAGCCTCCCGAGTAGCTGGGGCTACAGGCATGTGCCATCATGCCCGGCTCATTTTTTCTATATATTTTTAGTTGGCCAATTAATTGCTTTTTATTTATAGTAGAGATGAGGTCTCGCTCTTGCTCAGGCTGGTTTTGAACTCCTGAGCTCGAGCGATCCACCCGCCTCGGCCTCCCAGAGAGCTAGGATTACAGGTGTGAGCCACCGCGCCCGGCCCCAACGGCAGTTTGAGGACTGGCAAATGGGGACAGGTGTGACAGAGGTAAAGGCCTGAAAAAGAGCCACGTGTTTTCCGAGCTGTCTCTTTAACCACCCCTGCCCCACTCTTTGAGAATTAAAACCTGCACCGCTGGCTGAGGCCAGTAATCAGAAGGGCAAAGGAATGTTTTCTGTTCTTTGTTTCCAGTGCCTTAACCCGCACGCAGGAGATGGCTCAAGGGAACAGAGAGCATGAGGTCATCTTCACCGGAGACGAGGCCGACCAGGACTGCCAACCATAGTTAAACAGCAATAGCCTGAAGCTAAACCCCCTTTAAAAACTCTGTATTCCTGCTAAAAGCGAGGACAATGGTTCTTTAAGACCAGAGTCTATCATCCTCCTCATTTGCCAGCAAATTAATAAACTTCTCTTTCCTTTTCCTCAAACTGCTTGTCCTCGTTCTTCACTCGGTGGCAGGGACAAGGACTGAACTTTTGGTTACAGAGAGGCCGAGAGCTAAGGAGAGCCACGTGCCCCTTTGGAGGTGGGGACAATGGGAACTTTTTTCTGTGATTCTCATTTTGATGAGAGAGTCTTTGTCTGAATGACAGCAGCTTAGATTTAGGGAGCAACGAAGAAACTCTGTTTAGGGGGCCCTGAGAGAGAGAGCATCAGGGGTGTGAACTTTGGAGTCATCAGAATCCTGTTACACCACCCACTGGCTCTGTAACCGTGGCCGAGGAACTCACTCCGTTTTGCCTCAGGTTGTCCATCTGGAAAATGGGGACAATGATGCTTCATCGTGCGTTTAGAATTCCATGTGATAACGCACAGAGAGCCTAGCAGTCGTGCATTTAGAATTCCACATGATAACACATACAGAGAGCCTAGCAGCATGCCTGGTACACACGGGAGGGTCTGTCTTTGGTCTCCCTTCTTCGGCACACAAACGCCATGCATGAATGCCATGACTTCATCCTAGACCCAAGCAGGTGACTTTTTCTAAACCCTGGGGTTGGTACATTCAGAAACCTGCTGAGCAGGGGTCCTGGGAGGGCCAGGGATGGAGGGAGAGCAGGGTAGCTGCAGAGGAGGGACAAGAGGGTCCAGGCAGGAGGAGAAATCTCTTTCCTTTGAGTTGCTGCTGATCCCCACTGGCCAAGAAGAAGAAAAGGCTAAAGTGATTAATCCACCTTCATGACCCTAAGTAAGAATGACATTTCCTCCTGGCCTGGAACTCAGTCTGGACCCCTCTCTACAGACAACTCTACTAATAGGTGCTTTGAGAAGAACTGTACTCATTCAAGATGATCAATCAAAAATAAACCATGTAAAGGTATTTCAAGAACAAGTAAGAAAAAGTGGTAGGACAAGAAACGCACCAGAAGAAGGTTTTCATGGACACAGGGAAACTGAGGCACATGTATCTTCAGAAAATGTATGACATCTTAGTCACCATGACAAAAGCAAGAGAAAAAGATCAGGCATGCACGAGCTCGGGGAGGAGATAGTAGGATGGAGAAGGGGAAACACGGAGAGACATAGAAGTCCTCACTTGACATCCCCACAGGTTCTTGGAAACTACAACTTTAAGCTAAATGACCAGGTCATTGAATGACATCATTTTCTTATAACTTGGATGAGAGAAGCAGATTGGTTTCCTTATATGTCCTTTTGTGTAAAGTCGCAGTTTCTAAGAACCTATGGGTGATGTTAAGGGAGGGTTCACTGTAAAGAGTGGAGAGAAACAAATGTGCATTTTCTCCGGTGTCTGCAGGTGTTGCCAGCAGGGAAGGTGCTTTGCAGGTGCGGCACACCATGCTGCTGGGAGCAGAGCTGTCTCTGATACTATTTAAACTACTTCAGGGCATAGAGAAAGAAGAAAATCTTACTTTTTAAAAAATTAAATAAACATAGCTTTGCTTATATTAAAGGTAAAAAAAAGGTACAAAAAGCACAGGCCAATCTCATTTACTAAACAATATCCAGCAACACATTGAAAAACTAATACCAAGAGCTTTTATTTCTAGATACAAAGTTCCCTTAACATTAGGAAATCTTTTAATAATAATTTCCCACATGAATAGAGGGAAAAACTTTATAGCTTCCTTAAATGCTGAAAAAGTTCATAAATCTAACATCCGAATTATTAATAAGAAAAGAATAAGTATGTACTTTCTCATCAATATGAAATATATACAACTTAACATAGAACAACTAAATATAATCTGTGATCTCTGAATGCTTTCTGATTTCAAAAAACAACCATAAAAGCCATTTTTTGGGTCAGTTTGAAACATTTTAAAGTGAGCTTCATATTATAATAGGATAATTATTAATGTTATTAAATATAATAATGATTTTGTATATATGTAGAAGGATATCATTTATTTTTTGGAGAGCTACGATTTCTATAATTTGTTTTGAATCATTCAGCAAATTTTTACATATATATGTTCATATATATAGGTATATTTTTTAATTTTTATGGTAAAATATTTTTTAAATACACATATCAATCCGAAAGTCACTCCAATATGTCTTAGAAAAACACTTACTAAGGAGTCTTGAAGATCACGAAGAAGAAAACGCTAAAGCACTACGGGACATTAAAACACGCAGACTTGGTGCTCGGACAGGAAAACTCAGCTTTACTGAATTGTAGATGCTCCTTTAGTTAATCTACAAATTAATATTATCTCAATAAAGAGCTAATGGAATTTTTTTGAAGAGAGGCATAAGCAAGCTTTCTGGAAAAAGATTTTTACATGAAATCATAATAATTAAAGCAATGTGATGTTGGCCTTAGAACAGACGGACAGATGGAAGAGGCCCATAAATAGACCTAATCAGATATAATAATTTAAAGATATTATTTTAAATTAGACAGGAAAACATTAATTATTCAATAAGGGATGTGGCCATAACTAGAGTATTTGGAAAAAATAAGTTACAGAAAAATTTTCAATAGCTCAAACTATAAACGTATTTAAAAGGAAACAATAAAAACATTAAAAGAAAACATAAGAATGAGAAATTCTTTTTTAAGTATTACACAAGACCTAGAGTGATAAAATTGACTATATAAAGCCCTGGAGAAAAACTTCACCACCAAACAAATTCAGAAGACAAATGACAATCTTGCAAAAAATTGTACAGTTTTTATCACAATGGGTTAATGATGCTAACAAACCAATGAAAAAAATAACTATAATAAAATAGAACATAGGCAAAGGGTATATACATATACAGATTCCTCCACATACAAACACAGACAGCTCCTAGACACATGAAAAATGGTCCTCCTCACTCAAATTAAGATTCCTGCAAATTTAACCTACACTGCAGTACTGTTGCTCACTTATCATATTGGCATGGATCAAAGAAGGGACGATGTGGGGAACATTTGGGGAATGAGACATGGCCTTATATCGAAGCTGGGTTGTCCTGAATCTGTTTAATGCAGTTGCTACCTTGGTATCCATTTTTAGGCCTGACGTTAAGTTGTTTGAACCCCACCATGGTGTACTGGTCACCTTTGGCCCAGGTAAAACGTCCCCTCCCACGTGGTGGAGTGTAGTGGAGCTCACCTGTTCCTCATCTCAGTGACCCAAACCAACCCCTCCCACAGCCGCTGACCACGATAAAACCTAATGGTCAGTCCCTGAGTCACGCAAATAAGTTCCTCTCTTAATGTTTTCTTTGAATTAGGCAGTTCCCACAGCACCCTGAGAAAGCCTAAGGAATAATGCAAGGAACTTAATAAAGGCACAGTCCCACAGGTGCCACCTCCAGACTTCCTGTACCCCCACCCCCACCCCAACCTTTCTGGGATCTGTAAGTAATACATTTCTTCTGTCTCCTACATTTTGGTTTCACCTGCTCATCGGGTCTCACCTGGTGCACACGCCCAAATCTCATTAACTCTCACCTCTCCCACCTGGTCAGGGTCCTCCTAGCGGGTCGTTATCTTGGCTCACAGCCACTCTAGACAGAGAGACCTCGAGACTAAATTAGAAAGAAACCATCACAATAATATGCTGAAATAAAAAAAAAATTAAAAAAAATCACAACATGGGAATTATCACTTGGTAAATTTTTTTGAAGATAAATTTGGCAGTATTTATTATAAATTTTAATCATATTTGATTAAGTTGTGTTTAATTATACTTATGAGTTATATGTTTATAATGTTTAAAATAACACATCAACATTATTTATCAATAATATTTAATATCACGTTTGTGATATTTAATTATAAAATTCCAGCTCTCCTTCGACTTGGAGATTTCTCTTCTAGCCATCTATCCACAGGTGGACTCACACACGTACAAATGTATACTTGTGCAGGTCCTTGCAGAATTTTAAAAAAGTCACAGAAAGCTAAAAGGAAAAAGAGCCCTAAATACCTGTGTTAGGAAACATTTAAATCTATTATGACACATCCATCTAGCAGCAGTTATTAAAAAGGGCGCAGTGAGTCTTTGGTACCGACACTGAAACATCTCCAAAATAAATATTAACTGAACAAAAAAAATCAAGAGGAAGAATACTGTGCACAGGAGGCCATTAGGTGCAGAAATTCTCACGCCCACAATTTTCTGGCGTAAGCGTAGAATGTGCACTTCTGGGAGGATGCTGGGCAGTGGGTAGCTGTGTTTCTATGAGGTGAAGCTGTGAAAGGTGATTGGAGAGAAACTTACATCCTACAAAGTTTTGTATCATTTGCACACTTACTTATTCCAATTATGAATGCAATTGGAAAGATAATACCATGACAGCAAAAACTCAGCATTTACTATGTGCCCGCACTGTTTCTAGGGGCTGTGGATGTGTCAGTTTGTATCATCCTCGCAACAGTGTTGTGAAGTGGGTATAATCAGCACAGGTAAGGAGAACAGAGCAAGGCATGAGGAAAGTGGAATAGCGGGAATAGAATTCTTTGAGCTATTCGCCTCAGAATCTCTGCAATGGTGGATCTGTTTGTGGAGGAAGCACCAGTCGAAAGGGAATCGTTCTAGGGTAGTTGATATAGCTGACAGAGTGGATTAAAATATGTTGGAAAGTAAGTCCCGGAGAGACTGTGAGGGGATGAGATCTAGGACTCAGTGGTACACCTTGTTCGAGACCTCATGTTGAGAGTTCTTATCTTAAATACAGGCATTCCTTGAGGGTATTGAGGGTTTATTGCAATAAAGCCAGTCACGCCAATTTTTGGTTTCTCGGAGCATATAGAAGTTTTGTTTATACGATACCATAGTCTATTAAGTGTAAAATAGCACTATGTCCAAAAAAGCGATGTACGTACCTTAATTTAAAAATAATTTATTGCTAAAAAATGGTAACCATCATCTGAGTGTCAGCAGGCTGTAATCTCTTTGCTGGGGGAGGGTCTGTCCTCTTGTTGAGGTCTATTGGCTGAGCAGGGTGGTGGTTGCGGAAGGTCAGGGTGGCCGTGGCAATTTCTTAAAATAAGACAACAATGAAGTTTGCTGTGTCAACTGACTCTTTCTTTCATGAAAGAGTTCTCTGTAGCATGCTGTGCTGTTTGATAACACTTTCCCCACAGTATAACTCTTTTCAAAATTGAAGTTAATCCTCTCAAACCCTGCCACTGCGTTATCCACTAAATCTATGGAATTATTCTAAATCCTTTGTTATCACTTCAACAATGTTCACAGCATCTTCACCAGGAGTAGATTCCATCTCAAGAAACTATTTCCTTTCCTCATCCATAGCAACTCCTCATCCATTCAAGTTTTATCATGAGGTTGCAGCAATTCAGTCACATCTTCAGACTCTACTTCTAATTCTAGTTCTCTTGTTATTTCCACCACATCTACAGTGCCTTCCTCCACCGAAGTCCTGAACTCCTTAAAATCATCCTTAAGGATCTGAAACAACTTCTTCCAGACTCCTGTTAATTTTGACCTCCTCCCATGAATCACTAATGTTCATAATGGCATCTAGAATGGTGAATCCTTTCTAGAAGATTTTTAATTGACTTTGCCCAGATCCATCAGGAGTCACTATCCATGGCAGATATAGTGCTACAAAATGTATTTCTTAAATAATAAGACTTGAAAGGTGAAATTACTCCTGATCCATGGGCTACAGAATGGATTTTGTGTTAGCAGGCATGAAAAAAACCCATTCATCTCTTTGTACATTTCCATCAGAGATTTTGGATGACCAGGTGCATTGTCAATGAGCAGCAATATTTTGAAAGGAATCCTTTTTTTTCTGAGCAGTAGTTCTCAACAGTGGACTTAAAATATTTAGTAAACCATGCTATAAACAGAAGGGCTGCCATCCAAGCTTTGTTGTTTCATTTATAGAGCACAGGAAGAGGAGATATAACATAATTCTTAAGAGAACTAGGATTTTTGGAATTGTAAATGAGCATTGGCTTCAAATGAAAGTCACCAGCTGCATTAGCCCCTAACAAGAGAGTCAGTCTGTCCTTTGAAGCTTTGAAGCCAGGTATTGACTTCTCTCTAGCTATGAAAGTCCTAGATGACATCTTCTTCCAATATGAGGCTGTTTTGTCTATGTTTCATACACTGCTGGTGGGAATGCAAAATTCCAAATGCTTTAGAAAAGAAGCTGGTGGGTCCTCACATGGCTAAACATATAGTTATCATATAACCCAGTAATTCCACCTCTAGGTGTACACTCAAGAAAAATAAAAACATGCATCCATATAAAAATCTATACAGGAATGTTTATGATATCTTTATTTATAATATCCCCAAAGTGGCAACAACCCAAATATCCATCAATTGATGAATGGATAAATAAAATGTGTTACATCCATAAAGTAGAAGATCATAAGGCACTAAGAAGATTGAAGCACTGACACCTGCCGCAGGTGGATGGACCTTGGAAACATTGTGCTTGGTGAGAGAAGCCAGTTACAAAGGACCGTATATTGCCTGATCCCACTTCTATGAAATGCCCAGAAGAGACATAAAGTAGATTAGCGGTTGCCTGGCGCTGGGAGTGGAGGCTGAGGGGAGGAAGGGGAGTAAGTACTTAATGGGAACAGGGTTTCTGTCTCATTCATCTTGGGCTGCTATAACAAAATATCAGAGACTGGGCAGCTTAAAAAACAGAAATTTATACCTCCCAGTGATGAAGGATGGGAAGTCCAAGGTCAAGGTGCTGGCCATTTTGGTTCCTGGTGAGGCCTCCTTTCCTGGCTTGTGGGTGGGTGCCTTCTTGCTGTGTCCCCACACGGCTGAGAGAGAGCAAGGAAGAGCAAACTCTCCTGTGTCCCTTTTTATAAGGGCACTAATCCCCTCACGAAGGCCCCATCCCCTGACCTCATCTAACCCTAGTTACCTCCCAACGTCCCCACCTCCCAATACCATGACACTGGAGCTTAGGGCTTCAACATATGACTTTTGGAGAGATGCAAACATTCAGTCCTTAACACTTTCTTTTTAGGGTGACGAAAATTTTCAAAAAATGAGTAAAGTGATAGCTGCACAATTCTGTAAATACGCTAAACCCAACTTGCTTCCAACTTGTGAATTATATGGTATGTAACTTTTATCTCCATAAAGCTATTTCTGATTTCTCTGTGAAATAGAAGGTGAGATTGTCTCCTGAGAACCAGGAGAAAGATGATGAGAGAAAGATAAAATGTTGGGGGGATAGGAGGAGACTCCAACCAGGGGCCTGCAGAAGGATTGGAGGGCTGGGCTGCAGGTTGAGGGTGCAGGTCAGATTGGCATCTGAAGGTTTGCTGCCACACCAATCTGTCAAATATGTGCTTTCTCCAGCAGCCCTTTGCAGACAAGGTATACGAATGTCTTCCTAGTTTTAAACAGAAACTCAAAGAATGCAGATTTTTATTTGACTTGCTTAACATAGTGTCTCCCCTTGCCGTGGGCTGGGCATGTTTGCAGAGGTGGCCAGGTGGCGCCCGGTGTGAGGGCCACCATGCACTGACAACATAGTCACGGCCGCCCCCACCATCCGCAGGGGGACTTTGCACATTGACTCTGCCTTGTCAGCCGAAACTCCTTCCCTAGACCAGTCATCATAATTACAAACATTTGGTGGGCCCTGATTTTGTTCCTAGAGTTGCGCATAGATTTTTAAAAAATGTTCACAGCAAGAAGAATGTTATTATGGTCACATAGTGGATAACAGACCAAAGCTCAGAGGTATTGGGTTACTTACTCGAGACTCTACAACTTGCGAGCTGTGAGCTTTGGGACAGAGGTGTGCCTGATGTCTCATGCTGGAGGGATTGCCACCATCCCGTGCCACCTCTTCATGCATTCGGTGAATGCTCACTGATCACCCACAGGTGCCAGGCTCCGAGCTTGGTGATGCAAGTATAGAGATGGTCTCGAGGAACTTGCAAAGAGACGTGGCCTTCCCGTGTGGCACCAGTCACAGCACAATATCTGCATAGGGAGGACAGTTTAATGTGGCATTTGTGATTGTGGGACATTTTGACACAGACATTTTGATGCCACCGTTTGACATTAGCTGGGTCAAGATGACCTTGTCAACATGTAAAATACTGTGTTCTTTAAACATGTAAAATATAATGTTCTTTAAAATACCAAAAACTGCTTGCTACAGGCTTTCCTGGGCCTGACTACATCCCTAACTCCCACCCTGGCTCAAAGGTATTTCCATTTTTTACTGTAGCAATTTCTGTTTTTTTCTTTCTTTCTTTTTTTTTTTCTCCAAGAAGGTATTGCTTTTATAATCAGAAAAGTAATGAAGATTCTTTAAAAGTTTGTTAGAACTATTTTCATGTCTAAGGAATGTCAGTCCGGTCACCCCAAACTCATACTTTTTAAAGGGTTTTTATGATATTAAATATATTACGGAGAGTATGGAAAGGCCATTCAGTCACTGAAGTGAGGACTTCCTGACACATCTAGACTCAGAATAAAGAATAATTTTGTGGCACAAACTTCCTTTCCTACTTACTCCCCAGGCCTTGGGGCTGAAATTTATACGTAGTCTATCAAAAGTGGAGCTTAATTATGAAGCCTGCACTGGGCAGGGGTTTACAGTGTCCATAGTTGATTTTTTTGTTTGTTTTTAATTGTATTCAGTTTTATTAAATAGATGATATATTCACAAGGCATAATGTTTACAAAATAGAAAAGGGAATGTCACATTCTCCTCCACTTCTCTCCTCCAGCCGCCAGCTCCCTTCTTTAGAGGCAACCAAGGTTAGCAGGATCCTACCAAGGCTGCTATACATACATGTGAGCAAACAGGTGTGTGCATGTGTGTGTGTATAGCACATGCATTCACTGACATAGATTTAGTGAAGATGTGTAACATAGATTATGAACATAGACTATATAATTTTTAATAAATGATAGCAACTATACACATACTTCCTGCTTTACTTTCAGTCTTTCCCGAAAACTGCTATAATAAAAAATAATCTACAAACTGATGTCATGTAAAGTAAGATGTCTTAATAATGACACGCTTTTATTTTATGGGACACTAAGAAAGAATAAAGAAAACTGCCAATTAAAATATGCCACAGCATCAGTTGTAAAACTCATCCCAACATCCAAGATACATCTTAACAATTGATAAACTATAGCATATTGTCATGCAAAGGCTGTAGAATAAATTCCCAGAAGTGGAACCACAAGTTCAAAATGTAGTTTTATTTGCAATTTTAAAAACCCATTTTGCCCAAAGAAACTCTGCCAATTTATACTTGGACCAGCCAATTATTCAAATACCCATTACCCTGCATCTTATCAAACTCAGTGTGCAACAATTTTTTTTCCAATTTGATGATTAAAAATAATATCTTGACATAATTTAATTTCATACTTTGTCATAATGAGCGATATTGAATGCCAAATTTTCTGAGAACTGTTATATTCTTTGCTTATTTCTCTATTGACTTGCTTGTTTTTATGGTGTTTTGCTATGCAGGTTTTTTTTTTTTCAATTTCCTAAGTCGAATTTATCCATCTTCTCTTTTATGGTTTCTAGGTTTTATGTCATACATCAAAAGGCTTTTTATACTTCAATTTAATTAAAAACAATTCATCCATGCTTATTGATGATACTTTTATAGTTTTTTAAAAATAGTTTAGAAAATTTTCCTAGAAATTATTTGGATCATGGTTTTAAGGATAGATTTATAATATTTTTTTCTGGATGGCTATCAGGTTCACCATGACATTTCATTTCATATAATAGAGTGAACATATAATAAAGTCTCACATGCATTTGGGTCTGTTTTTGACCTTTATTGTTTTATATTGGCTTGTATGTTTATGTGTCCATGCCATATGGTTTTAATTAATGTTGATGTACAACTTACAGAAATATGTACCTTCATTATGTTACATTTTCAAAATTTCCCTGAGTATCATTTTCTTATTTCTTTTTCCATATAACCTTTCAAAATATTTAGTTAAGTTACCAAAAAGTTCCCCCTGAAATTTTCTGTTGTGACTATGTAAGGTTAAGTCTTTATATCTAAGGACACCATAGGCCTCTCCATTGCTCGAGTTCTGTGTTTCCCTCTGCAGTGTTTTTGTGTTTTCTTCACATAGATCTTGCACATTTCTTGTTCAGCTTATTCCTTTTTTTAACTGATATTTTACATTAAGTCTATAACAATTCTCTTACTGTTATAATCATTTATTCAAGCCATTCTCTTACTTTCTTTTCTAAGTAAATATTCACAAGAACTATAATTTCACTCTATCTTTTACAATTTTTTTCTGTATGACTTCATGCTTTTTAAAATTTAATTTTTTTACTGGATACATCTAGGTGTACATACAGCATGATGTTCTGTTATACATACATATAGTGAAATGGTTACTGTAGCCAAGTAAATGAACATATCCATCTTCTCACATAGTTACCCCCTTTTTGATGGCAAGAATACCTAAAATCTGCTCTTTTAGCAAAAAGCTACACAATACAGTATTATTAACCATTGTCTTCACATTGCACATTAGAAGGCTACCCCTGTCCATCCTGCATATATGCAACTTTGTGTCCTTTGACCTACATCTCCCTGCTTCCTCTCCCTTTCTCCCCACGCCTCCCGCTAACCATCATTTTATTTTCTATCTCTGTGTATTTTTTTTTTTTTAGATTCCACTTATAGGCAAAATCACGCAATATTTTTCGTTCTGCGTCTGGCTTATTTCACTTAGCGTAATGAGGAGGAAGGAGGCCCTGCTGTTGCCACAGCAAAGATGCACCTGGAGACACTGTGCTCAGTGAAGTAAGCCAGACACACAAAGAAACACACAATTTTTGCATTCATTACTATCTCATTTTCCCCTTGTGGTTCATCGAACCTGTTTTTGTCTTCTTATCAATTTTAAATAATGTACATAACAGATACTTTGTTCTTCACTTTGATAGGAATGCATGGTTTATGAGTTGAGAAGGATGTATTTTTTCATGTTAAGACAGTAGCTACCTGATCCCATTAGGAGTTGTTTTGTTTTGTTTAAAAGAAGAGATGCTCATTGTTATCAATGCTTTTGCAGGATATAGGGAGACAATCACATACTTTTTCTTTTTTGATCAATTAATGTTGTGAATTATATATACCGATGTCCTAATTTTGAATCAACCTTGCATCCCTTAAACAAACCATTCTTTGTTAATGGGTAGTTAGTTAAAATAATTTTCAAAGAAAGATAACACTGGTTCACTATTAAGCAGCTAAATCTACTTAATAATTTAAAATAATTTATGATGATTTCTACTTTATTCAAACATCTGAAAGGTCGCCCTGCACCCTCTCAGTAGATGATCTAGCTCCTACCTTATAGGAAAAAATAATCAAATGGATATTTAATTTTATCCCTGAAACCACACACAGGAACCTACCTACACCCCTTCTGAGGCAGGGTGAGCCCCTCCTTGTATGTAAGGCCCAGTCCTGCCCTGGGCTTCGGGTCCCACTTCCTCCCGGGTCCCCATGACACCGTCACTCATTTTCATTCCTCAGTGAATGTTGTACCTTTCAGCTGACTCCGCCCCACTGTTTTTATTTCCCGTAATATAACGCCCTCCCTCAACCCTGCATTACTCCACTCCTCAGTCTGCACCTTTTCACCCTTGTATAGTCAGGATTCTGGAAAGGAAAAGGGAAAATAAATCACATTTTCTGTCTCTATTTCCTCACTTTCCGTTCACTCCTCAGTTCTCTGTGGTCTGGATTCAAACGAACACTGCGTTGAAATAGTTCTCATTAACGTCATCCCTCGCCTCAAGTTCTCAGCTGGTTTAAGCCTCTTGGTCGATTTCCGCGACGTGGACTTCCTCTTGCAGCATTCTCTGTCCTTGGCCCGGGCAGGGCCACAGGCTCCGGTGTCCTCTCGCCCCTTGGGCAGACCGTCCCCTACTTCAGCTGCGTCTTGTCCTCAGATGGCCACTAGGTGTAGCTCCTCAAAGCCTGGACCTCCCTTCTCTTCTTTCCCTTGCTCTTTCCCTGGGGAATATCTCCCGTGCCCACGGCCCCTTTCACCACCCCGGGAATCACACACTGATGATTCACTACTTTATTTCTCCATCCGTGGCCTTCTGTCTGAGCTTCACACCTGTATATCCGATGGATAACTAGGCATCCCCACTTGATGTTCTGTTCACATGTCAGACGTGACGTGTCCGATCCACATTAATGACACCCCCCCACACACACACTGCTGGTATGCCTGTCCACTGTGTTTCCTCCCTAAGTCGGGGGCAGAAGCCGCTACCCAGCTCTGCAAGCCAAGCTTCCGGCGTCTTTTCTGGAACCCTCTTTCTGTGCCGGACATGAGCGGGAGCTGCTCGCGCTGACTCACGAGAGCCGCTTGTTACATCTTCCGGAATGTTGTGAGCTGGTTGTTAAGCATAAAATTTTAGAAATTTAATTATTAAAAATTAAATTCTATTAACTTACAATTAAATAAGTTACACTAAAGCAAAGATAAACATGTAAAACTATCACTTCCTAATTATTTTACTCCATTTTACTATCATCTACTCACTTGAGATTGTTTCCACTTAAGGCGTCCGCGTAGTGGGGATCCCATCGGACAGTGTGCTGTTGTGTGTCTCTTCCCAACGCTGCTTCATGATGTCACAACCATAGTTCGAAACCTGCCATGCAGGAGCATTGTCACCATGGAAATTTGCAGACGTTGCCAATCAGAGCTTTACTTATTGCTCTGATACGTTTCCAGACTTCAGAAAGTGTTGAGAAAATGTTTACAATGTGAATTAACTTTAAAAGTGCATCACGCCGTTAGCCACTGTGGTGAGAATAGCTCATAAATGCAACGACGTTAGCTTCTAGAATTTGAAAACTATTAACCCATTCAGTAAAGTAAGAGGTCATGTCATTGACCTGTTTGGAGCGAAGTTCTGACATGCATCTTCACGACTTCACTTTTGTCTCTGTTGTTAATGCAAACAAGAATATCAACCAATGTTTATGTCAGAAC
This sequence comes from Cheirogaleus medius, assembly GCA_008086735.1. Classification (NCBI taxonomy): domain Eukaryota; kingdom Metazoa; phylum Chordata; class Mammalia; order Primates; family Cheirogaleidae; genus Cheirogaleus; species Cheirogaleus medius. The sequence continues at coordinate 110,116,462 of VBSM01000272.1, read as the reverse complement.
TAAACTTCTTCATTAACTGGAATACAGGGTCTCTATAGATACAAGAGTTCCGCCAAAACGAATGAAAGCATATTGCGAGACTCAGTTAGCTACGCGGAATTTACAATAAAGAATATTGCATGTTATTATTTGCAAATTATGTACTGCAGTCCTTTGTAAGAGTAAAATTCACATATCATATATGATATATATCACACACACACACACCCCTTTATTTTTCGAGAGCTGGTTTTTCTTTTTTTTTTTTT
>VBSM01000272.1:110093393-110116114 GCA_008086735.1 Cheirogaleus medius | reverse complement strand
CCCCCCCTCACAGCAAGTGTCACCCCCTTAGTCCAGTCATGACCATCTCTCAAACCCTAGGGCCCTAGACAGCCTCCTCGTGCCTCCTCTTGCCTCTCGCAATATTTTTGAACTTCAAATGGGATCGTTCATCTTTTCTTTTCTCAATAACTGTTTTACTGAGAGCCCCCCGCTCTCAATAACTGTTTTACTGAGAGTCCAGCCGCTCTAGAGGCTGGACGTGAACAGCCACAGAAGAAGCAGACACAGTCCCTGTCCCTGTGGAGTTCACACCCTGGAGAGCTAGAAACTACTGAGTGCTGTGAAGCAATGGAGCGAAGATGGGCGCTGGGAGGGAAGGTGATAGGGCTGCACGAAATTAATAAAAGTCGTGCAAGGCGGCTGGGCTGCAGCCACTGCCCCAGGGAGTGGCACCTGGCTCCACCCCCTGGGGTCACCTTGAACCCAGCTGTCCGACCTGCTTGACCACGGTCGCCAGGCTCCCCAGCCGCTCTCCGTGGCAGCGTTCCCTCTTCCCTCGCCGGGATTCCCACGGAGCCGTTCAGAACCCAGCCCGGGTGCACGCCCCAGGCTTAGTTTGCGAGGGGAAAGAATTTGAATAAAAATCTGGAGCCTTAGTCTCATTTCAAGTAAAATTTGTTACCCAACAGTGAGTGCTAGAGGGGAAATGTCAGCGTGAGCTAAAATGTCACTGAAAGCGCATATATTTTAAACAACGGAGGCGGAATTAGCTTGCGCTGCATGATGACTATGTTACAGACGCTGTCAGTTGCGCAAACCCGCCTTTCTTTTTTTTAAAGCTACTCTACCTCCTTTCGGTGGAGCACCGATGGCATTGTCTTGGCCGGCGAGAAGTCAGGCCTTTTACTCCCGTTGGCAGAGAAGGTGTATCAGTTTTCTATCGCTGCTGTGACGAATGACCACTCACTTAATGGCTAGGTACACGATTTATTATCTCACAGTGCTGCCGATCAGAAGCCCAGGACGGCACAGTTGCGTTCTCTGCTCAGGGCCTCGCAAGGCCAAAGTCAAGGTGTTGGCCAGCCTGGGCTCTTCTCTGCAGGCGATGGGGAAGAGTTTCCTTCCAGGCTCACTCGGGTGTTAGAAAGATTTAGTTCCGAGCGGTCGTGGGGCTGAGGTTCCCATTGCCTTTCTGGCTGCTGGTCAGGGGTCATTCTCAGTCTCTGGCAGCCACCACCGGCTACGGCTTGCGCCCTGATAGACCCTGGCATATCAGACACTCCCATGCTTCTGACCTCCCTGCCTTCCTCTTCAGTTTTTTAAACCTCCTGTGAATATATCAGGGCCACCAGGATAATCCCGTATATCTTTTTATCTTATGAGCATCTTATTAATAGCCTTAATCACGTCTGCAAAGTCCCTTTTGCCATGTAAAAGGGACATTCATGGGCATGACACCAGGGTCCAAGTGATGGGGAGGCCAAAATTCTGCCTGCCTGGCAGTCCCATGATCCACACTCACCCTTCCCACTTCCTAAAGCCCCCAAAAGTCTCACGTCATTGGAGTATCAACTCACAGTCCCAAATCTCATCAGTTCAAAAGTATCAAGTCTCATCATCTAAATCAGGAGCAGGTGAGTGATCCCTTAAATCCAGCTCTTGGGCACAAGTATTCCCCATCCGCAGGCCTGCGGTTCTAAAGAGATGAGCTACCAACCCGAGATTTACACTGGCAGAATAGGTGTAGATTAACAGCTACAGACATTTCTGTTCAAAATGGCAAAAAACGGAAAGGAAGAAGCCTCCCATTCAAAGCAAGTGTGAAATCCAGCCAGGTACACTCTGTCGGAGGTCAAGACCTGCAATAGTTGGCTGTTGGCTCTGCCCTCTGGAGTCTCAGTTCTGTGTCATCTTTTCCTTGCCATGACGGGTAGCACTGCTTTCAGCAGGACAGTTTTATCAACCTGCTTCCTTCCCACCAGTAAGTTTTGTGAGTCCAAAGAGTCTCTTGCCATTTCGTCCTTTCTCTTGTCCCTTTCGGTCCACCCTGGAAGTGCTTCTGCTGGGATAAGTGTCTCAAGAACCTCGTGGGCTTCCAGGACTGTCTCAGCGGTCTGTTCACAGATCCTTCATCCTAAGATGCTATTATCATTGTAAAATTATTGAGTTTCCCATTTAGAATGTTCTCTTTTCTTTTGTAACAGCTTAGTCCATAAATCAATGAGTAAAACAAGAATACAGGTGTTCGTTTATTGTAAATCAATTTGATCTCTATGAATCTGATTTTAGAAAAATAATAGGGTAGGAAGTAATTTGATTCTCTTTACTCTGTGGTCACAGAATTTGGAAACCACTGCAGCCATGACCATTGTTATTTGTTTTCCACAACTGTGGATCATTTCATGTTATCAATAAGAATATTACAAAATGTCACTCACAATCCCACTTGGAGAATCACTGGTTGAAGATAAATGATAAAAAGTCCCATAGGTAAATTAAATAGACATGAAATAGATTTATTCATGGCTGGTTCTTGAATAGATTTGCTGAAATTTGAAATGAGTCACAATGAAGCCATTCATTCAAACACCGCATATCATAACAGACAAAAAGCAAATTCAGAGGCACCTAATATCAAGGAAACATTGCCATAATAAAAAATAAAGCAATACAAATTTAACAGAGGTATTCAGACAGCAAGAAATTTAAAAGGATAACAGGAAAAAAAAATTACTGAAATATCTTGATTGGCAATGAGTAGATAGCTATCAGCAATATTTTAAAAACAGTCTAGCTTTGTCACTTTGACCCTTAATCAGAAATTCTTTGAGAGTAAGGAAAATTGGAGATGAAAATAATTGGAAGATTAATGGAAATATAAGCCACATAAAGGAAAAATGCAAGAATAAGTATTGCTATTTCAACAAACTAGTAACGAAACTGTGTGTGTACGCACATATAAATATAAGCAGATATCCACATGCATATATAGACACACAACCTCCAAGTGTTTGAGTCTGTTATTTCCCTACTGCGCTTGAGCTGAAATCTGCACTTGGCTACAAAATAACATAAAAAGTCCATTGTTTATTCTTTAAAAAACAATATCAAGTTGGACATTCATCACTGCATATCAAGAGTCTAGGAGGGCTTTCAAATTAGAACCCTAAGATCGTCCCAAAGGTGTGTTAATTCCTGAGAGGCTGACATTCAGGTGGTCAGAGGTCCCCAGCCTTTGTGATGGTGACCACGGGAAACACCGTGTCAGTTAGGCTGGAGTGTGGATATTTTTTGTCATCAGTATAAGAAAAGATATTCTTCTGAATTGCTTACTTATCGGTGTATGTGGAAAAAATACTATCGACAGAGAAAAATGAGTTTTCTGCAGCCTCTCCCTCCCCCTGCCTGTTAAGGGGATTTCTTTCTAAGCCTGCGGGGAAAGAGGCAACGGCCAAGAGCCCAGACGCCGTGGATCAGTTCCCATGGGACAGGACCAGGAATCAGCTGGGGAAGGGGAGGAGGAGAGACAGGAAATAGTAGGTAGTATTAGGAGGAATCTAGGGGTTTTGCACAGAACAGTCAGAGCAACTGTGCTGCTACACGTGGGATTGATCTCGAGTATAGTGAGTCAAATGGTGACACCCTCCCCCCAAAAAAATCATACCCGGATGGAACCTATAAATGAGAGCTTATTTGGAAAAAGGGTCTTGCAGATGAAAGTAAATGAAGGATCTCAAGAGGAGGTCACCCTGGTGTGAGGCAGGCACCAGGTGCGTGGTGGGTGTCCTTAGAAGAGAAGAGAAGGGGAGCACAGACGGGGGGAGGAGATGGTGGGGAGACGGAGGCAGAGTCAGAGCGAGACATCTTTAAGCCAAGCAACACCAAGGCCTCCAGCCACAGCCAGACGCTAACAGGGAAACAAGGAAGAGATTCTCTGCCAGCCCTCCGGGAGGAACCAACCCTGCCAACACCTTGACTCCAGACTTCTGGCACCCAGAACTGTAGAGAGCAAACATCTCCTGTTGTAAGCCACCGAGTTAGTGGCCGGCTGTTACAACAGTCCCAGGAAGCAAACACACCTGGGTGGAGAGTGGAGTGGAGGGGAGAGGGGTGGAGGGAGAGAGAGAGGAGGAAGAGAGGAAGAGTTGTAAAAGAGATCGCACCCTTTAAAGGGGATTTTAGTAAATACATTTCAATATTTTAAATTCATTTACATATTCCTTACGTTCCTGCTCTATGCCTACGGCTGTCCTAGGCACCTGGGATGTGACAGCCCATAGAACAGTTACAAAGACCTTTGCTGTCATGGAGCTCACATTCTATCTGGAGTGTCACACTGTCCTAAGGTGAAACTTCACGTGAGTTATATCCGGGGGAGTCACCTGAGACTCTGACTTCGAGTTCGCTCCTGCCCTGCTGCCCTCAGAGTTACCCTCGGCCTGCAGGCAGCGTGGCCTTGCAGGGGGGACGAAGGGAAGGAGCCCGGCAGGACCCGGGCGAGCTGCAGAGGTTTGTGAGTCACTCTGCAGGGCTAGCAGAAACCTGCGAGCGCAGATCTGGGCTAGGCATGACCATGCTTCAAGGCATGCACTGTTCAGGACTTCATGCGTCAGAAGGAGAACCAAAAGTACCCGTATTACGTGAATTCCCCCAGTTGAGGAAGGCCGAGTAACTTCCTTGTGAAATTGCCATCTGGAATTAGGAGTTGAGCTAGTCTCCACTGACAGCCAGTTTCTGAAGAAACTAGAGTTGAGTCTTTTCTGGATAGAAGCAGGAGTCTCCCAGGGACCGAGGCTCGGTCTTGCCCTTGCTCACTGTGGCACGGTGGTGATGAGAAGGGCTGAGCAGAGAGGCGTGGTGTGCGCTGGGGCCACGCTGCTTTGTGCACCTGGTATGTGGGGACACCTGGGTCCCTGGGATCAGACCCCTGCCAGCAGGTCCTGGAGTCTTTCCCTGTCCCCCCCAGCCCCTGCAAGCCAGAGGTTTCCAGGACAACCAGTCCATCGGAAGTGACAGCACTGTGTCGGCTTTCACAAACACCAGCAGGGTATGGGGCACAGACGTTCAGTGACAACACTGAGGGTGGAGACATTTGATGACACAGTTACATGGAGAGGGTGTAACACAGCCCCTCGGTGAACAAAAAGTGCCTTAGGCAGGAGCCAGCGTGGAGCTTGTCAGAGTGCGAGGACACTGAGGTTGGTCCCCGAGGCGGAGGCTGGGAGAGTGGTGGGGACTCAGGATGGAGGCTCCACTCCTTGCACCACCCTCTCTGAAGCCTGACAGTTGTGGGCCACCTGGCAGGCGGGGCCAGTGTTGCGCTCACAGGAGGAACAGGGAGGGGAGGCCGCACGTGGGCAGAGACCACAGTGTCCTGTCAGAGACCCCCAAGGCCTTCAGTGGACAACGGCTGCAATAAAAGGGGTGTCACCTCCTGTGCCGGCAACTCTGCCCTCTCCTCCTTGTTGGGAGCAATTCTGGCTTGGACCACTCAGGACCTTCTGTGCAGAGTTTCGGCGATGGCTGAGCTGAGAATTACAGGAGCCCAGGAGAACTGGATTGATTAAAGTTAGAAGAGAGGTTGCCTCGAAGCGAGCAGAATAGATCTGAAAGGGGCAGGAAGGGGAGCAGAAAGCGGTGGGCTGTGCTAGGTTGGAGAGTGTTGAGGTGTTTGGAGCAAGAACAGGAGTGATTTGGGGGTGTGGGATAAAGAAAGAGATGCAGAGAAGGGGGTTTGGAAGGCACATCACTGCAACTGCGCATCATGAATGCAATCTCCCGCTGACGATTTTTCAAGACTTTTTTAGAGATTTAAATTGCATTTCAATGATGATCTGATAGCCAGTGGTAATTCTTTGACATTGTCACCACATCGAGATGGCCCTTCAGGCAAGAGCAAGAAGGCCTGATTTTTTATATGGAGTGTATTCAGTTGCTTTGGGAGCAAGCCTAAAACAACATTTCTTCCAAGCAGAAAAGTAAATGAACTTTGCATTCATTTTTGTGTATTCTCTCTACCAGCCAACATGAGTTCAAAGGAGCCAAAAAGTGTAGTCCAATTCCTGGAGAATTTGCATCATAAAGACTCAGCCAATAAGAATAAGGTTCTGACGCTGAGTTATATATCTCTGCCCATCTCAGCACTCTTTGCCAGGCGGCACCTGTTAGTTTCTCCCCATGTGTAAAGACAGATTTTCTAAGATTTTCTCTAGCGCTCTGTTTTTCTCTAAAAAACATTCATGATTTGTGGTCTCTGCTTTTCTTTTGGAACCATCCTTCAGAAAATTTGATTCGCTGCAGATGGAAGAGCCCCTGCCTGCCCTCTCGGGCTGTGACTTGGTTGCCAGGGGGGACAGCCGCATCGCACAGAGCTCCAGCTGCATCGCAGACGATCCGCTCCAGCTAAAAGCCACAGAAATGTCAAAACACGCTGGATGGAGCTGGAATGCTATCACGACTTATTGGGGAGTCCTTATTTTGTTCTCTTCTCTCCTTGAAAACAAATATTGCAAAGAAGAACATTAATTAAAATTTTATCCAATGGATGAATTACTCCTTCTAAATCATAACTTTTATTTAATTCATTCTCATTCATTCAGTCATTCATTCAGCAAGTATTTCTCGAGTTCCTACCATGTGCCAAGCTCGACTGGTTGATTGAACACATGCCATCTCGTGCTTTTGGCCACTTGCTCTATGTTTCTTTCAGTACTTGCTGGTTCTCTTCTTCTGTTTCAGTAGACGGTTTCATTTAGTTTTCTATTTGTCACAAAGCACATTGTTAAAATCTGAATTCACATCTACTTTTCTAAAGCAATAGTAATAATAGTTACTCTAATCATAAGAGGCCAAGCTGATTTAATGTATTAAAAGATCAACTGGCTAAACAATTTCAATGCCAGTGGATTTTAAATCACTAATATAAAATGGTTAAATGTGTCAAGAAAAATAAAAAAGAGGAATAGGAAACTTACGCACATTGTGCCCATCAATGACCTTGGGAACCTGTTATAAAATCTTTTAAATTTTGAAAGGATGAAATGAGTGGTTAAAGAGAGACCTTTTTTAAAAAATTCACATAGAGGCATAGCAATCCATTCAGAAAACTAATTGGGGCCTGTTGTTCGTCACCCGTGTACCAGTCAGTGCTGACTACAGTGACACGTGTGTGTGCCAGGCTCCGGGGGTAGTGATGTCAAAATTGTCCCCCACTTGGCGCCGTCAGCCCTGATTCCAAATGGAACCCTAGAGAAATATTTGGTTAAGCCTTGTCCTTTCAAAATAAAGCAAATGCACTTTAAAAAAAATTAAAATAAATTACAGACAATAGCTCTCCCGGAACCATGTGGATTAGGTGGCTTTAACTGTAATTTTAGACAAAATAAGGTTAGTTTCAGGAACGCTCCCATCAGGAGTTTTAAAAAGTTGAATAAATCACACCAAAGCGATGGAATTCCACACTGGCTGCCCTGGGGCAAAATGAATGTGCGGAATCAGAAAAGACCCACTCAGAACAGCGGTAAATGACGCTAAGACCACAGAGAACCAAAAGACACGCAGCACACCCAGCGTTTTCATAGGTGTTTACCGTTTTTCGACTAAGATTGCCCATTGCATATTTGCATTAGGTCTCCTAGTGGAAAATCAAAGCAAGTGTTGGACAGTGCAGGCCAGGAAGAAATAAAACAAAAAACAACCTACCTGATATTGTCCAAAGCACAGACTAACCACGCACCCCAGTGTCGCCGGTGAAGGCCTCGTTCCACGCTCCGGCTGGCTGGGTCTTTATAGCAAGGCCGGATTGATACCCGCAGGTTCAGTCTGAGTTTAATGTTCCTTTACAGCCATGGGAAATCCATGCTCCCCAGTGTAGCCTCACGGGGCCTGTCTAGTCCCTTTTTTCTTCTGAAATACACGTGACCAGCAGGTAAGGCCCTTTCTGTCTGTTTCCTCTCCATCCTCTGCCTTCCCGCCTTTTCTCCCTCCGAGCTCCCACCCCTCCCACAGTGCTTGGTTTATGTTCCACCCTGCCCTCTCCCTGCGACTCTGACCCCTTCTCACCACGGGCCTGCACTAGTTTCTAGTCGCCGCTATAACAAATCACCGCAAACTCTGTGGCTTAGAACAGCGCAGATGTGTTCCCCTGTAGTCCCAGAGGCCAGAAGTCTGAAGTGAGCCTTACAGGGCTGCAGTGAAGGGGTCAGCAGGGCTGAGTCCCGCTGGAGGTGGAGTGGGGGAGGCAGCTCCCTTGCCTTTGTCACCCCAGAGGCTGCCCTGGTTCCTTGGGGCTGGCGGCCCCGTTCCTGCCTGGTCCTGTCCCCTGTTCCTCCGGCCCTGGGGGCGGCAGCAGCCTCCTTGAGTTGCTAATCTCTGCGCTGCCTCACTTTCCCCTATGTGCTCTTTCAATTCTTCTGAATACTTTTGCATTTAATTCTCCAAATTATATTTCCTGTGTTTAATCATCTGTTGGGGATTTTTTTTTCCCGACGGAGCCACCATTTCGGTAGTGTTGGGGACGTGGAGATACATGGCTTAGTCTTTGCTCTCAGAGTCAACAGAGAGGCTGAGGATGCATCGCAACAAACACGTGTGCAGAGTGTGACGAGGTGAGGTGAGGTGACAGCTGTGCAAGATGCCCTGGGGACACAGAGGTGGGCTCTCTGTGGGACTCGAAGCCCAACATGCATTTGGTTTGGAAGGGTGGGGAGACTTTCGAGGCGATAAGGTGGGGAAAGGACATTGCAGGGGTGAGGGAAGGAGCCAGGAGGAGCACCGAGGCAGGAAGTGCGGGGAGCTGTGGGAGAGGACAGCCGCCCAGCACGCTGCAGGGCCAGGCTCACACGCTAGTGCAGGGTGGAGGGAGGAAGGGTCAGTGAGTGGTGGGCGGGACTGTGCACCAGGTCCTAAGGCTGCTGAAGCAAATTAATGCAAAACAAGTGACTTAACAGGACAGCAGTCTCCTCTTTTGCGGTCCAGGGGCTGGAAGCCTCTAGAGTCACGAAGCCTGGTGTCCGCGTGTACACGGGGCCCTGCTCTCTCTGACGGGTCTCCCAGCTCTGGTGGTGGCCAGCAGCCCTCGGCATCCTTCGGCTTGTGGGTTTATGGCTCCAGTCTCTGCCTCTGTTGTCACGTGGCCTTCTCCCTGTGTGTGTCTTTGTGTCCAAATTTCCCTTTTGTAAGGACACTGGTCATTGGATTTCAGACTCACCCTAATCTAGTCTGGCCTCATCTTGATTACAGCTGCTAATTTCCACGTAAGGTCACATTCATGGGTACCAGGGGTTAGGATTGGGCATATTTGGTGGGGTGAGGGCCATTTTTGGAGAGCCCCAAATGCCATGCTGAGGCATGTGTTTTTGGAGACAGGCTGTAGTGTTAGCAGAGGAGTGACATTGAGGGGACTCCCCTCCACTTGTATGTTATCATGAGCATCTAAGCCAACCCCAATCTCTCCTTTATTAACAAAAACAGAAACAAAACCAAAACCAAAACAAAACAGCAACCCTCCCAGCCCCATGGGTCCCTGTCTCCCTCTTCCCCTTAGAAGCCAGCTTGTCTACACTCGCTGGCCCCACTCTGCACCTCCCACCCTCTCCTCCACGCACTGAAACCTGCGTTCTGGTCCCAGCACTCTCGCCTCCCCCTGTACCATCAGCACCCATCTCTCCATCACCTGCCAAGGGAGCTCCGCTGCGCACCTGGCCCCGCCCCGCCCTCGACGACTCAGCTTCTCCAAAACCCGACTCTGAGAGCCTGCCCAGCCTGTGCCTCTTCTCAAGTCCACTGTGGCAATGAACAGCCTCACTGCTGCCCCAACTCCCAAGCCAGAGCTCTGAAGTCACCCCCAGCGCACCTTCTCACGCCTTCTCGGTATCCCTAAATCCTTGTAATTCTGCCATCTCTCCCCGGGATTGCTGCCCCCTTCTCCTAAATGATTCGCAGACCCTCAGACTAGCTGCTCTAAAATGCTCATCACAGCCACAGGGATCCTGCCCGCACGCGAATCTGATCGTGTCTCTCCTGCCCACGGCCTCTCCTCCCTCTGACTGCCCGACCCACAGGCCGGCTGCAGCCTGCAGACCCGCCAGCTGGTTTCTATCCCCACCACCCAGGGTATATGTCACCCTGCACGCGCTCACTCAAAGAGCACCCCACGCATTTCTGACCCCTCGCCATGCTGCTTCTCCTCCTGCAAGGCCTCCGGTCAACAGCAAACCTCACTTCCTACCCCTTTGCCTGGCCAACCCTGCTGGTCTCACGCTGAGCAAGCCCTCTGCAGGGGGTGTGAGGAGCTGAATGTCACCATCGTCTTTCTGCAGCTCTGTACCCCCCACCCTCCGATTCTCTCCACCTGGGACAGAATCCAGGTGTCCCCTCTCTGACAGCCCAGGACCAAGCCTCAGGTGCATGCAGAGCCGGCCGGCAGCTGGCCACCAGACACTCCGAGAGGCATGGTGACTCCCTAAGTGATTCGAACATTTCAGGCGCTTGTCAGATCCCAAGCGGACCGAGTGGAATGGGACGTTCAAACAGCTCTTTGATTTCCAAGCCAAGAAGATACACTTTGCACCAATGACAGAGAATGTGGCTCCTCTGCATCAAAGCCCTGTGCAGTTCCACGTGGACTCGGCCATCTGTGACGGGGCTGATGAACAGACGCCACTTCTAAAAGCACATCCCAGTGAAATCTGCCAATTTATATTTTGGGAGAGACCAAAAATGTCAGCGCTGAGAAGGGCCTTGGCCGTCACCCAGTGCAACCACTGTGCTCTCTGCAGACGAGAGCAGCTGGGTTCCGAGATCTCAGATGACTTTCCCAAGCTGATCAACTCTTTAGGCGAAAAGCAGACACACGTAGTGAGTGTCCCAAGCTTCATGCCAGTCAGTGTCCCTGTTATAGGCACTTTCCACCCCTTCCAGTGATACTTCCCACTCCCATGATAGTGAAGGAAAAGTCCAGGGAGATGTAGGGCCTAATCCCCGTGACCTGCTCAGGGAAGCTACTTACCTAAGCACAGGTATCCCGCCTCTGTCATGGGGACAGAAATCTCTTTCCTGCCAATCTGACTGTCTGTTCGCTCAGTCATTATTCATTCACCCAGCATCTGTGAGTCACCCTACTGAGTGTCATGTGCTGTCCTGCGTGCTGTGTGTCCCCGGCCACGTGGAAACGTGGTCTCAGCAAGAGCCCCCAGACAGCATCTCTCCGGCCTTGCCCTCACTGGCTCTGTGGAACTGCAAATTCCTCCTGACACACGTGGGAAGCATGTGGCCTTGGCCCACGCACGGAGGCTCTTTGTAGGGAGGGCCCATCTACGCTTCTGGCTGATGCGGCTGGGATGCCAGGTGCCTGCCTCTGTCCCGGCTGCCACTACAAAAGACCACACACTGACCGACTCACACAACACACGCTTCTTTCTTACAGTTCTGGAGCCTGGACGTCTGACAAGGAGGTGCCAGCCGGTTTGGTTTCTGGCGAGGGCTTTCTTCCCGGCACGCCGAGGGCAGCCTTCTTTCTCACTGTGTCCTCACGTGGCCTTCTCTCGCTGCGTGGGCATGGAGAGAGAGCGAGCTGTCTGGTGTCTCTTCATAGAAGGGCACTAATCCTATCAAATCAGGGCCCCACCCCGTGACCTCATTTAACCTTAATTACGTCTTTGGAGGTCCCGTCTCCAAATACGGCCTTCTTGAAGTTTAGAGCTTCAACATGAGAATTTCAGAGGAGATACACACATTCAGTCTGTCACACTGGGGGAAGAAGAGGCTACTCTTGTTGATGCCTGCTAATGTTGTCTTCCTGCCCAAATGGCTTGTTCTGTGACACACATACCTGTATTCTTGGTGTTAACAGAAAAATGAACAACTGTTTTAGGCTTTATTCTTTATTTGTTCAAACGAGCAGGGAAGCGACCTTCAAATTGCTGATTTCTCTTTCCAGAATGAGTTTTTGCCTTGCCGTCCTTCCATTCACTGAGTCAACAAGCGTTCACTGATGCACGGTGGTGGGGCGGGGCTGCGACAGAGGTTGCTGGTTGTCCCCCTATACGCTTCTCTCCTTCTAAGGGATGAGACCCCGGTTTCCAGTTAGTCCCACCCAGCTCTGAGGAAAGACCACATCTCTCTGCCTCTGTCGCAGTAAAAGTGTTTGCCTCCCACCACAGATTGTGGCTGGAGCATCAACTGAATAATATTCTTTGGCAAAACAAAAGTGAACCAGGAGGGAAGGACTATAATGCAAAAACTAAAAAAAAAAAAAAAAATGATGTTGGGCAGAGATGGTGACAAAAGGTATTGATAAATGTAAGTAGTGATGAGCTACAAAAATCACTACCTTTTTCATGTTGATGAGTGTGGAATTAAAACTAGACAAAAAATAGTAAGAGAAAATCATCTGCATCTTATTGAGCTTGGGGTGGTTAGGGCTGTGGAGAAAGAAAAAACTAGACTCAATTAGAATCATAATTAAGTTTGTGCATTAACAATGTAAGAGCAGCAACCAAAGAACAGAAAATAATTTATAACTTCCTAACCCATGGCAAGAAAGCGGTGGTGAAGAGAAAACTCATAATAAAGAAAGCAACTGAACAAAAAGCAGGAAAGGAGGAAAAAGAAAGCCAAAGAAAAAAGCACGATGAATGGAAAAGAAAATGACAGTAATAAATCAAAACACTTCACAATAAATATTGGGTGAACAATTTGGCATTGCCAGTTTTTAGATGGGATGATTTGAGCATTGGAGATTGCATAGAGTTGAACTTATTATAAACAGGATTATGTTTTCTCACTAAAAGGTGACAAACAAGGAAATGGATTTTAAAACATTCAACTACATGATGCCGACAAGAGGCAAACCTACTCAGCACAAGGGAGAAAGTCTGAAGGCAAAGATGAATGGACGATGAGCCATCAATACTAACCAAAAAGGAACTGGCGCAGCTGGGGCGATGTCAGCAAGATAGAACGCCAGGCAAACGCACTATTGGGGCGCAGAGTGCTGTGTTAATGATAAACACACACTTCCATGAGGACATGTAACAGCCACAAACCTGAGCACGTCTGAAAACGACAACCTATAAAACTAACACGCTTCACCATCTGTCCATCCATCCATCACAGAAAACTGCAAGAGGAAGTGGACATAGTCACAATTTTAGTAAGAAAATTCAATGCAAGTTTACCGAAAATTGATAAAACAAACAAAATAACTGTAATATTACAAAAGACAATCTGTATAGGGTATAAGTCCGATAACTCAGTCTTAATCACAGCACTAGACTCGACAAAATCCCTCTCCTACCATGTCAGATAACAGATTTGTTGTAGATGCTTCTCTTAAGTTTCAAGGAATATTTGTATTTCTTACCATGAAAAAAATTTGAAAGATCCCTGGAGCACCTGGATTATCTCTTTCTTTAAAGCACCCACCTGTTTTAGCACAAGTGCAAACTCCTAAGACAGAATTACTGCTCCGAGAAACACACGCACAAACACAGAAAACACATGCATGTGCACTCACATGCACACACACACACACACACACACACACAGACTCACTGTATCCTAAGGGGGAAAGAAAGTGACTTTGGGCAGTTTAGATGGCTAATCTGCATCACTTAACTGGATCATTTTTATTCCTATGTAAGTAATTTATAATTATCTGATTATGGGAGAGATTATGGCGAGCTCCATTCTGTTAGGAGTTAAGTATACACTTAAAATGAATCCCACTGGCAGCTGTGATTGGAATGTAAAAATAAAATTTGACAAAATATCATAAAATATCCTGGGCTTTTGCCTTGTTCTGACTTTAAATGAGTTAGTCTCATCTCTGAAGGTCTCTCATTCTCTCCCTTCCCTCACACCCTTTATTTGCATCACCTTAAATCACAGAATGTCACAGTCTAGCTCAAGACCTCGGTGACAGCCCTGAAACTCCAGCTTCTTTCTTCCCATCCCCCATCCCCTTATAGAGGGCTCATGGGCCCTTTGACATGCGACAGCAGAATCGGTCAGGCACATGTCACCATTCTTCCAAAGTAAAGCCTTAACTGTTACGTGCAAATAGAAGAAAGCCCACAGGTAGAGCGGCCCCACCTGTCAACACAGGTGAGGGGTGGGGAGTGTCCTTTACCATCCAATGTGGTGCTCATTTGAGAAGGGATAAGAATTTTAAAAATGGGAAAATATAAGCTCAAAGGTTATATTTATATTCAATTTTGTCCTTTGACGTGCAACTATAAGATAAGTCAGAGTGACTCCTGTTTGCTCACAGGCAGAGATGAAGTGGGGGCTAAACGCCTAGTTACTACCTCTGACTTCCAGAGATGCTTCCCAGCTGGTTAGAAGAACAAACTCTGTTTGAACCAAGAACTGAGACTATAGATTGTGGATCGATTGCATTTTCATAGGATTTGTCCCCTGGAGCACGTGCTAGTCTCTTTATACAGGGAGCACCTGCCATTTTCAATAATTAAAACAAATCTCAGAGCAAGACATGTCCTCTAGGAGCCCGGAGAGATTCAGGCTCCAGGTTTCATGTAACTCCTGGCACTCAGTGACATTCCCAATACATGGTTTAAACTGGGCATTTCAGAGCTGTTTGGTGGTGAGGACTGGCACGTGAACACAGCAGGGATACAGGAGAGAAGGTGGGAGTGGAGATACATGGTCAGGTCGCAGGTACTCACCCCGGGCCGCACCATGTTTCTCAAAGTCATTTATGCCAGAATCCAGCAGCTGTGGAATGTGACCGTATCCTGTTCTGCACTGTCACTTGTTCTGGGCCTGATCAGTTCCTCTACCGCTACCCTTCCCCCGGCCCTGCCCAGGCCTTTCCCTGCGAGACCCCCCTGGCATCCCCTGGCCTCAAGCGGGGATGGCAACACCCGAGTCTGCAGCCTCTCCTCCCTGCCTTTGTCATCAGACAGGCTCTGTTTCTCCTTGCCTTCCTTTTCCCCTGCTCAGCCAGGCTTTGGTATCTTCCTAAAACCTCTATGAATGAAATTTGCGGAGTCATGATTTCCCAGGGGAAACAGACATTCCTCCCTCACTCCTCGGCACCACATCTGGAAGGGAGATTCCCCCACAGCTGCAATTCAGAGATTCCTGCCTTTGCGCTTGACTTTTATAGCTCGCCGTCCGACTGCTGCCGTTCACGGCTTCCCAGTGTGCGAGGGCGGCAGATGCTGCCCACCCGGGCGCCCGCCGGGCTGGAGGACCATGTGTATAAGCATGTGTCCACAGCAGCAGCCAAAGGGTCCCTCTAGCGGTCAGGGCCACCCTCGGTGGCTGCATCCTTGGAATAAGCTAGGCTCAGCTGCTCCCCACTAGCAGTAGCACCCCAAGTTTGTGATCCTCCTGAGGGTTGCTCTTTGGACTCATGCCTCGCCGTGCCACCTAACTGCAGGGTTCAGGTCGGTGCAGACGCCTCCAACGCTGCTGCTGCTGCGTGTGTTAATTACTGCTTCTGTGCCAGGAGTCCCACCGAGCCAGGCCCTGCCCAGCATTTCGGATCTTTACTTCGATGAGCACAGTGAGTCCCCGCCGCTCACCTAATGGAGGCCGCAGGTCAGCCAGCCCGGCTCTGAAGAGATGGGTAGGGGTAGGCAAAGAGACCAGGAAACACCCTCTGGAGCCCCCAGCAGGAAACATTTGCGTTTTGCATTTCTACAGACATTCGAAATAATTCCTGAACATTAAAAATCGTGCACCCATTTGGAATAATTGAAACTGAAATGTGAAAGGAATTACATTTCACTAATCCATTTACAATGGTATGAATTGCTCCTCATAGCCAACTGCCAGACGGGCTGCTTTATTTAATAACTTGAATGCTAAAGTTCCCCGGGGCAAGGAGACAGTTCTGCCACCAACTGTGGAGTTTTTTTTTCCCCCTTTCTTCTTTTTCTGGAGGTGGCCTGGCATCGGTCCAGGGCTTCCTGCAGCCTCTGCCAACAGGAGGAGCGTGGCTCAGCCCCCCTGCCCCCCAGCCTCATCCCACCTGTGCTGGGTCTTGAGGGGACACAAAGGGCATAAAGCACCTGTCCTGTTTTGTTCCCATCCGGCGATGGCTCAATTTCTCGTAATTTATAGAGATACAAAATATGCATGGCTGTTACACCTGAAATGCAGAGACAGGAACTGTTAGGACTTTGTCCCCAAATAGAATCATCAGAAAAACCATCTGAATCAGGAACACTTCAGAGAAATAGTGTCAGGAAGACAGTGGGGCTGTGCAGACAGCGGGGCTTAGGAAGCGGCTGCTCCCAGGAGTCAAAGCACTCAGGGGACCCACAGGGACGGCCCTGTTGTCTTCTTCTCAGAGACCCGAAGCACCTCCTGCTAATCAGGGAATAATTGAGTCCAACTATTTGCCTTGCTGTGAAAGTCTGAGGTTGCAGAGGTGTCAGGATGAAAAGGGTTAGGACAGAGGCTCTCCAAGTGGGCCCTGGACCTCTGGGAATCTCTGAGACCATTTTTCTGGACCATGAAGTCAAAAACACTTTCATAACATCATATCATCAGAAAGATTTTTAAAAACATAATACTAAGATGCTGTTTGCTTTTTTTTCACTGCGTAGACATTTGCACTGGTACCGCAAAAGTGACCGTGGTGTATTAGTTGGAGTTCTCCAGAGAGACAGAACCGATAGGATGGAAAGAGAGATAGAGAAACAGAGATAGAGATAGATAATAAATATATACATGATATATAGATACATAGATAGGTACATAGATAGACAGACATTTTAAGAATGAGCTCATGCAATTGTGAGGTTTGACAGGTCTGAAATCTGCAGGGGACCATCAGGTTGGAGACCCAGGGAAAAGTGAATGTTGCAGTCTGGAATCCAAACAGGATCTGCTGGCAGAATTCCCTCTTCCTCAGGGGAGTGTAGCCTTTTCTTTTAAGGCCTTCAACTGATTGAGTGACGCCACCCACATTATGACGGGTGGTCTGCTTTACTTAAAGTCTACTAAGTTAAATGTTAATCTCGTCTAAAAAATACCTTCAGAGAAACATCTAGACTAGTGTTTGATCAAACAACTGGGCACCTTAGCCTAACCAAGTTGACACACAATTTAATCATAACAGTGGGTAAAAGTGCTGGTGAATGAAGGCCATGGATTCAAACTTTCTAGTAGTCATTGGATTCTTCACTGCTGAGCATGTGCAGGAAAAAAAAATCCCAGAAAGAATGAAAAAAAGGCAAGTTTCATTTAAGAATATCCTTGATGAAATAATGCAAAATAATTATTTTTAACTTCAACTATTGAGCTTATGTCTTTCTTTAAGTTTAAAATCAATTTTAATCTCATTACCTTTTCCTATATTTGTGTATGTTATTTTTTTCATATTTTTTATATTTGTAGCTATAGCATGCATGCATTGTGTTATTCTTTTCTAATTAATTATTGCTATATAATAGTTGTGTGTTAATATTTTGATACTTGTCTACAATGTGTAATAGTCAAATCAGGGTAATTGGGACATGTATCTCCATCATCTCTGGCATTTATCTTTTCTTTGTGTTGCAAACATTACAAATCTTCTTTTCTAGCTATTTTGAAGTATGTAATAAATTACTGTTAACTATAATTTCCCTAGTGTACTACCAAATGCTAGAACATATTCTTTCTATCTAAATGTGTTTTTGTACTCTTTAACCGACTTCTTTTCATCCTCCCTTCCCCCTTCCCTCCCCAGCCTCTGTAACCATCACTTTACTCTCCACCCCCCTGAGGTCCACTTCTTTAGCTCACACCTATGAACGAGAAGATGCGATATTCATCTTTCTGTCTCTGGATATTTCACTTAACATCATAACCTCCAGTTCCATCCAAGTTCCTCCAAATGACAGAATTTCATTCTTTGTTATGGCTGAAAAAATACTCTGTTATGTACATATACCACATTTATTTACATACTCATCTGATGATTGACATTTAGGTCGATTCCATATCTTGGCTATTGTGAATAGTGCTGAAATAACATCAAAGTGCAGATAGCTCTTCAATATACTGATGTCCTTTCTTTTGGATATAGACCTTGCAGTGGGATTTCTGGATCATATGGTAGTTCTAATTGTAATTTTTGGAGAAACTTTCATACTATTTTCTGTTCTGATCATACTACTTGGCACTCCCATCAAGAGTGTATGAGCCTTCTCCTTTCTCTGCATCCTCACCAGGATTTTATTTTTTTCTTTTTGTCAATAGCCATTGTAACTGGGGTGGGATGATACCTCACTGTGGTTTTGATGTGCATTTCCCTGATGGTTAGTGATGTGAGTATTTTTTCATATACTTTTTGGCCACTTGTATGTGTCTTCTTTTGAGAAATGTTTATTCAGGTCTTTTGCCCATTTTTTAATCCATTATTTATTTTTATGCTATTGAGTTGTTTGAGCTCTTTATATATTCTAGTTACTAATCCCTTGTTGGATGGAAAGTTGGCAAATATTTTCTCCCATTCCATAGGTTGCATCCTCACTTTGTTAATTGTTTCCTTTGCTGTGTAGCTTTTTAGCTTGATGTGATCCCAACTGTCTAATTTTACTTTTGTTGCCCATGATTTCAGGTCTTACCCCCCAAAATATTTGTCAGACCAGTGTTCTGTAGCATTTCCCCAATGTTTTCATTTAGTAGTTTCCAAGTTTCAAGTCTTACTTTTAAGTCTTTCATCCATTTTGCGTTGATTTTTGTATATGGAGAAAAATAGGGATCTAGTTCATTCTTCTGCATATGGATATCCAGTTTTCCCAGCAATCATTTGTTAAAGACACTGTCCTTTCCTCAATTTAAGTTCTTGGAGCATTTGTCAAAATGTGTTGGCTATAAGCACAAGGATTTATTTCTGGGTTCTCTATTCTGTTTCATTGTTTTTTGTTGTTGTTGTTGTTTCTTTGTTTTTTGGTTTTTTTTTTTTTTTTTTTGGTCTGTTTTATGCCAGTCCTATGCTCTTTTGATTACTATAGCTTTGTAGTATAATTTGAAATCAGGTAGCGTGATGTCTCCAGCTTTGTTCTTTTTGCTCAGGATTGCTTTAGTTCTTTGGGGTCTTTTGTGGTTCCATACAAATTTTAGGATTATTTCTTCTGTTTCTGTAAAGAATGTCATTTGTTTTTTGATAGAGATTGCATTGAATCTGCAAGTTGCTTTGGGTAGTATGAACATTTTAACAATATTAATTTTTTGAATCCATGAGCATGGGATATCTTTCCATTTTTTTGTGTGTCCGCTTCAATTTCTTTCATCAATGTTTTGTAGTTTTCATTGCATAGATTTTTCACTTAACTTCTTTGGTTAAAGTTATTCCTAGGTAATTAATTTTTTTGTAGCTATTGTAGATGGGATTTATTTTTCAGATTGATCATTGTTAGTGTATAAAAAATGTTACTGGTATTTATATGTTGATTTTGTATCTTGAAACTTTACTGAATTTATTTATCAGTTCTAAGAGTTTTTGTGGAGTCTTTAGGTCTTGCTAAATATAAGATTGTGTCATCTGCAAGCAAGAAAACTTTGTGTTCTTCCTTTCCAATTTGGATGCCCTTTGTTTCTTTCTCTTCCCTATTTTTTCTGGCTAGGACGTCTAGTATTATGTGAAATAGAAGTTCAGAAAGTGGGTATCCTTGTCTTTTTCTGATCTTACTGTAAAAGCTTCCAATTTTTCCCCATTTAGTGTGATATGAGCTATGGGTTTGTCAAATATGGCCTTTATTGTATTAAGGTATGTTTCTTCTATACCCAATTTGTTGAGAGTTTTTATCATAATGGAGTATTAAATTTTATTAAATGCTTTTTCTGCATCTATTGATATGATTATAATGTTTTTGTCCTTAATTCTGTTGATGTGATGTATCACATTTATTGATTTGCATATGTTAACCATACTTGCATCCCTGGGATGAATTCCATTTGATCATGGTAAATTATCTTTTAAATGTGTTGTTGAACTCAGTTTGCTAGTATTTTGTTGTGGTTTTTTGCATCTATGTTCACTAGTGATATTGGCCTGTAGTTTTCTTTTTTTGTTATGTCCTTGTATGATTTTAGTATCAGGGTAATGCTGGCCTTGTGGAATGAGTTTGGAAGTACTCCTACCTTTTGAATAGTTTGAGTAGAATTAATATTAATTCTTCTTAAGTGTTTGGTAAAATTCAGCGATGAATCCATCAGGTCCTGGGGCTTTTATTTAATGGAAGACTTTTTATTTCTGCTTCACTCTTATTGTTATTGATCCATTCAATTTTTCTATTTATTTGTGGTTCAATCTTGGTAGGTTATATGTGTCCAGGAATTTATCCATTTGTTCTAGGTTTTCCAATTTTATGGAGTATAGTTTTTCATAGTAGTGGTTGATGATGTTTTGTATATCTGTAGTATTAGGTGTAATGTTTCATTTTTCATCTCGGATTTTATTTATGTGGGTTTTCTATTTTTTTCTTAGTGTAGCTTGAGATTTGTTGATTTTGTTTATCTTTTCAAAAACCCAACTATTTGGTTAGTTGATCCTTTCTTCTATCTTTCTTTCTTTCTTTCTTTCATTCAGCATATTATGGGGGTACAAATGTTTAGGTTACATATATTGCCTTTGCCCCACCTGAGTCAGTGCTTCAAGTGTGTCCATCCCCCAGACAGTGCACACCGCAAACATTAGATGTGAATATACCCATCCCTTCCTCCCCCACCACACTTAACCGACTACTATATGTGTTACTATATGTGCACTTACGTGTTGGTCAGTTAAGTCAGTTAATACCAATTTGATGGTGAGTACATGTGGCACTTGTTTTTCCGTTCTTGTGATACTTCACTTAGTAGAATGGTCTACAGTTCTATCCAGGATGATACAAGAGATGCTAGATCACCATTGTTTTTTGTGGCTGAGTAAAACTTCATGGTGTACATATATCACATTTTAGTAATCCACTCATATACCGATGGGCACTTGTTTCCACATCTTTGCAATTGTGAATTGAGCTGCTATAAATATTCTAGTGCAGATGTCTTTTATATAGAATGTTTTTTGTTCCTTTGGGTAGATGCCCAGTAATGAGATTGCTGGGTCAAATGGTAATTCTACTTGTAGCTGTTTGAGCCATCTCCATATTACTTTCCACAGAGGCTGAACTAGTTTGCAGTCCCACCAGTAGTGTAGGAGTGTTCCTATCTCTCCGCATCCACGCCAACATTTATTGGTTTGGGGACTTTTTGATAAAGGCCATTCTCACTGGAGATAAGTGATATATCTTTGTGGTTTTGATTTGCATTTCCCTGTTGATTAGAGATGTTGAGCATTTTTTCATATGTTTTTGGCCATTAATCTATCTGTTTTTGAAAAATTTCTGTTCATGTCCTTTGCCCACCTTTTGATAAGATTGTTTAAGATTGTTTGATTTTTTCTTTCTGGTTTTCCTTAGTTCTATATAGATTCTAGTTATCAACCCTTTATCAGATGTGTATCAAAAGCATACACTGGGGAAAAATATCCTTATTCAATAAATGGTGCTGGGAAAATTGGATAGCCACATGTAGAAGACTGAAACAGGATCCCCATCTTTCACCTCTCACAAAAATCAGTCCACAGTGGATAACAGACTTAAACCTAAGGCATGAAACTATAAGAATTCTAGAAGAAAATGCTGGAAAAACTCTTACAACCATTGGCCTAGGCAAAGAATTTATGAAGAGGATCCCAAAGGCAATCACAGCTACAACAAAAATAAATAAATGGGACCTGATCAAATTAAAAAGCTTCTGCACAGCCAAAGAAACTGTCACAAGAGCAAACAGACAACCCACAGAATGGAATCCTTTATTTTTTCTACTCTCAATTTATTCATTTCTGCTCTAATCTTTATTATTTCTTTCTTTCTACTAGTTTTTTGTTTAGTTTGTTTTGCTTGCTTTTCTCGTTCTTTGAAGTTCATTGTTAAGTTGTTTATTCAAAATCTTTCTTTTTTTGATGTGATTACTGCTACAAACTTTCCACCTAGTACTGCTTTTTCTGTATCCCACAGGTTCTTAGATGTTGTATTTCCATTTTCATTTGATTTAAGAAAATTTTTAATTCCATTCTCAATTTATTCATTGACCCATTGGTCATTCTTGAGCATGTTGTGTAATTTGTGTGTATTTGTATAGTTTCCAATGTTTCCCTCATTATTGATTTCTAGTTTTCCTCCATTGTAATCGGGAAAGATACTTGATATGATTTTGACATTTTTGAATTTGTTGAGACTTGTTTTGTGGCCTAACATATGGTCTATCCTGGAGAACGTTCCATGTGCTGATGAAAAGAATATGGATATGTGTACATACGCATAAATGTGTTCTTAACAAGATAGGGAGGAACTACTCAGGACGGGTACAGTCCTCATTTCTGTAACTGGTCCTGTGGTCGTAACTGGTATTTACAACGACCTTCTACTGCCCATTCTATGTTCCGTTTGTCTTCAGCAAGTGCCTTAGGTGACTGTGTTTCTTTACCTGGCAGGGCGACCCAAACCTTCATTTCTGCAGGGTCTGTGCCATTTGTAGTCCTGTCTTGATTGTGTTGTGGTTTTCCATTGACCTTAATCACAAGACATGGTAATACTGATACATGCCCCGAGGGATCTCCTGTATTCCAGAGTGCTCTTCCTGATCTCCACCGTGGGGCAGCACCCAGCTCCCCCTGGGTAGTCAGGATCCGTCACCCAGCCAACACCGCGACTCCCTGCTTAGCCCGTTGACGCAGGCACGAGGAGCCCAAA
>VBSM01000272.1:110074751-110092643 GCA_008086735.1 Cheirogaleus medius | reverse complement strand
GTGTCCACTTTGGGTGGTGCCTGCACGTCACGCAAAGCCAACTGTAAGCCAGGCTCAATTCTTCTTTGTCTCTGTCATTTGACCATAAGGAACTCCCCACGAGGCACAGGTGCAGGCTGGGGGAGAGAGGGCAGTGTACCAGGAGTCTTTCGCCTTTCTCCAGGACTTGGGACAATCCTCCTCAACTCTCGTCCCTCCCTGCCTGTGCCCACAGCGGCCAGCAAGCAGGATGGCCGCTCCTGCGGCAGGGAGCCTCTGCTGGGCTCTCGGGTTGCACCTGCTCTTTGCGGTTTTCTCTCTGCTTCCCTGCTGTCAGCCGCCTTTTTGTGGCTGCCTCCGTCTTGTCATCGGTGCTGCGTCTGATCGGATGCGGGCCGATAATTACTAATGAACATTTGTGAACAGTACAGTTGGCAAAGTGATTCTCACATACACCATGCACCACGACCATCAACCATGCCGGTTGGCATTCGGAGAGTATTTTCTGTGTCCGAGGAGCTTCCTGCCCACCGATGACAAGCCTTGGCCTGCAGAGCTGCTGAGAGCCGCAGGTGCCGGAGGACAGGCCGAGGACCTTGTTCACCCCCATTTTCACTGCTGATTTTCAGAGATGCGCAGATGCTTGTTGCAATTCATAAAGTCGCAGTGACTTGAATGACGGTATTAACATTTCTAAAGAAAGAGCGTTTATTAGAGTGGAGAGGGGGGCAGCCCAGAAGGAAGAGTGTCTCAAAGGAAGCCAAACACTACTTGGGGACCGGTGGCTTCTGGAAGCTCGGTGTATAAATAGAGAAAGGGAACCTCTCTGTTGTAGGTGAGGCGGGTTCCCACAGCCAGGCACCCTACCAGGCTTCACGTCTCAAAGCTTCTGGCTCTCCCTGCTCTTCGTGTGGCTCAGGGCCATCCAGAGAGTCAGGTTTGAGGTTGAATGATTTACTGGGGGTGGGGGGTCTACAGCGTGGGTGGGCAGGGAGCTTCAGGACACCATGTGGGTCTGGCACCTGCAAGCAAGGAGGGCAGGAGGCAGGATTGGGTAGGAAGAGCCTCAGACTGAGATGCAGCTTCCAGAAAGTCCTGGCCAGGCTGATGGGGAGCCCAGGAGCAGAGATTGCCTTGGAGGGGCCTGCACTGGGCGGAAGTGGGCTGGCCTTTACGCCCCACCAGAGCCGCCCGAAGAGAGAGTCGCTCAGAGCCAACGCCGCAGCAGATCTGGAAGGCGCGCTGTCTGCCAGCCGTACTCTGACTGGGCTGCAGGCTTCTCTGGAAGGGCGAGCCGGGTGGCCCGTGCCCACCGCTGTCCCAGGGCCTCGTGCCTACGCACATAGGCGTAGGGGCCTTTGGGAAGGCGGAAGCTCAGCGGCGGCCCTCTCCTCCTCCCCTCAGAACTCATCCTGAGCTGTCGTCTGGGCCTGGCCCTGGCTGTGAACGGGAACTCCTCTCCCAGGAATGCTGGTGCAGGTGGGAGGCCAAGGTGAGGCAGAAGAAATGGCTGATGGAAAGGTAGAGCCCTCGGGAGGGTGCCAGGGAGGAAAACACACTGTCGTGACATTGTCTTCCAACACCGCAGTTGCCAGGAAAGGACCCGCACACTGTAGCTGAAACGCCGAGTGACTGAAGGAAGGTAGGACCTTTGACACGGAAGCTGGAGCAGAGATGGCACAAGACATGCGTGGGGGCAGGGACACAAAACCCAGGTGGGGAGCACTGGCGTGATTGAAAAGCCACTGCCACATCAGTTGCTGCACGTGGTTAATAGCTTTTCTTTGTTTTCTTTTTTCAGTGCGCACTGGGCAGATTTATATTGTCTTGCAGAGAGAAGCAATTGTTCCGAAGCGGCCGTGGCCAGCTGGGCTGCCAGGCGTGGCCGTGGTTTATGCGGTGGCTGCCCCGGGAGCTCTGCAGTGCACATGCAGAAAGCTGCGTCCCGCTGCCTAGGCCATCGGCTGCTACTGTTAGGCTCAGCCTGGGCTTAAGCTTCCCACTGCCCCCTGACCTTTATCCTCTGGCCACTTAAACCTGGCTCTGTCCTGGTTCATGAGCCACCTAGGCCCGCCTCACCTGCAGACATCTCTGCTTAGCAGTTGCCTCACTCCCAGGTTTATCTGTCACTTGCTGCAGATGACGAAGCCTGGGATATTTTATGTATATCTTTATATCTAGATATCTCTCTAAAAATGTGTATCTATTTAGCTAGTAGTCTTTACTTTTTTTTTTTTTACATTCAAAACATTTCCACTTTAAAACATATTTCTCATTTTCTAGGAATGTGTTGAACGTATCAGTTTTCCCGATGGGCCCCTGAGCCCTTCTTGTGGTGGCGATACCGTTCGATTTTGGAACGGTCCTACAACTGAAATGTGCCTTGCGAAGTCCGATCCCCTAACTGTGGCAAGTGATCGTTACCACCTAGTGGAGGTAAAAGCAGTTTATCCTGAAGACTTTGACATCACACATCTCTCATAGTCCCATTGCCAGGGTTCCATCACGAGGGGGCCAGGGGTTAAATGCCTCTGCACGGAGGCTCTGCCGTGGATAACAAACGTGCCCTGTGAACATTTAAGAATGATTTTCACCTTCAAGATACTGACAGCCTGATTGGAGAGAGACACAAAAAACTCTTACTAAGTACAGACACTAAATAGGTGCCAAATGAGAGACGGTGCCATTAAATTGTGTGAAGGAGAGAGAGGGATCGGTCTATGGCAGCGTCACAGTTAGCTCGTGGCTGTCTTTATGTAAATTGCACTGATGGTGTTTAATTACCGTGATGGTGCCGGGCTGCAGTTTGGGGAGGGGGTTCCCCACTGAAGGAGGATATAAGGAAGTGACCAGGAGCCAGGCAGCGCTCTGGGCAGGGAGCAGTGTAGACCCGTACCAGGAGGCTTGCGAACAGGGTTCAGACCTGTTTGATTACAACGAATGGTTCACTAAAGTGGGGTGGCGAGACAGGAAATTGGAAATTAAGTCAGACACTTCAGAATTGTGAATTGCAAGACGAACAATGAGTTTTCTTCTTCAATGTAGTGCTCTGGATCTTAACGCAGATGGGCAGCCTGCTGGAAGCCATAATTATATTTAAAAAGATGTACTCCAGTGTGTCCACGGACCCATCGCTTTGGGGTTGCAATGACCAAGGCTGCAGCCAGAAACAAGGGGGTTGTGCTCGCTGGGAAACAGATTGTGCCTTAGGGCTGTGCCAGTCCAGGACCCTCAGGACTAGGACTGCCCAGCACACAGCTGGGCGTGAGTGCCCGTTTTATAAGAACCGTCTAAAGGCTGAGTTTATTATTATTGCCAAAAGCTCACATTTTTTCCTTCCAATTATTAAAACTCTTGGCTGTAACAATCTCTTTTTTTGGCATTTTTTTATTATGGTAAATATACATAACAAAAACATATCATTTTCACTATTTTTAGGTGAACAGTTCAGTGGCATTCGTTAAGTACATCCCGTTATTGTGCGAACATCACCACCGTCTACCTGTAGAACTTTTTCATCTTCCCCACTGAAACTCCCTACCCACAGCAACAATGTGTTTGAAGCCTGATTCAACGCTCAGTATGGTGTCTAACGAACATGCTGTATGAATGATTGATAAGCCCATAGCCATAGTCCAACTTGTGGTTAAAATATGAACACCACAAGTCAAGATCATGGTCCTTTAAAATGCCAATAGAGAATCTATTGATCGTTGTAACAATCCACTAATCAGTGTTCTGGAAGCAGTTGTCCAACTGGCCATAAGTTTGCACGTTATTCTAAATTTTCCCATCATTTTCCATTGTAGTCACTGAATGTAGGAAAGTCTTTGTCAAAGGGCTTGCTGAACTGGAGCTAATGTCTCCCTGTGATCTTGCATCTGAGATGAGATCTAACAGATCATCTTCATCTAACAGACCAGTAATCTCACTGAAAAAAAGAATGCTTTGTCAGGATGTCCTCCTAGTGACCCCGTGTTTGCTCTTAATTGCTGTCTTTTGTTCATAAACACATCTCCAGGCCTCTGTGTGTCCAGCGTGCTTAGTCGTTTCATCAGGAGAAGTAGCCGGGGTGTCTACTCGTGCACACTGCAAAGCGGGAGGTCCTGCACCCTCATCTCTGGAGATGGTGTTCGAGTGGGTGCTGCCTGCCCCGTGGCTGCCCACTGCCTGGCGTGGCCTGGCCATGCCACACCCTGGCCCTGGGTGACACATGTGCCCTCCACTGTCACCACCTCCACATCCTGGCATCGCCTGATACCCCTTGGGCTGCCTGCCAGACCTTAAGGTGACCTGAACCCTCCCAGGTGCCACCATCCCTTGTGTGACAGCGTCCCTTCTGAATGTTCCGGTGCGCTCTATTGCATCTTCTCTAACCCAGCTTTGCACGTCTGCAGTGCCCTGAATCCCCTCTCCTCACCGTCGTGGACTTCAAGAGACCACGCTCACCGTCCCGCAAGATTCCTGGGAACTTACTTTAACAAATGTTTATTCAACAAACACTTAGATACCACCTACCACTTGCCGGGCACTGTTCTAAACTCTCTTAACCCTCATAACAATCATTTGAGATGAGTGTTATTTATTACCTCCATTTTCAGATGAGGGGTTGGTTATAAAAAGTCAAGTGACTTGGGACCACGTGAGACTGTCTGGCCCGAGTCCGTGCTCTCAGCTCTGCTCTCTGGACGCCGCGTCCCCGAACACACCAGTCCTTTCTTGGCACTTACGTAAAAGTCACCTTGTTTCTTAAGTCTTCTTACGTTTTCTGACATAAAGTTTTTGGCATTAGCGGTAAGCAGGTAATATATTAGATGTTCCCACTTAGGTGAATGAGATTCCATCAGGTGCTCATAGGACGACACACCCAACACCACAGCTACAGAACATTCCAGATGGTGTGTTCCTGAGACCCACTACAGCAGAGCCCCTTCTTTCCCCTCCCCTACACATGCTCCTCACTGTATAACCACATCCACCTTGTGGGCTTTCAGACAGTCAAGTGTCTCTGAACACAGAATGCCACAATTTAATCTCTCCCGTTAAGTATATAATTTGAAAAGAAATAAAGCAAGAGTAAGTGTCACAAGTCCCAAAGAAAAAGTACTCATCTCTGGGATCTATACTTGTAGTATTGTTGCGATAATGCCTAGACCATGTCATATCATTCTGCTTTGCTTTGGTCATCTCTCAAACAAGATAGTGACCTCATAAGATTATTGTACCAGTAACAAACACATATCAACTCATTTGCAAACTCTATCAGCAGCTGAGGCACCATTATTGTTCCCTATACTCCTTCCAGAAACTATTCCAAAGACAATTTTAACTAAACACATCAGGCACATTTTCTAAAGAGTTAATTTTTCTCCTCAAATAAAATTATACAGTTGCTCAATTCAAATAGCCCTTAAATTTGGCTCCCTTTTAAGAAGCAGTCCCAGATTTTAAAAAGGATCAAAGTTCATACTTCACATGCAAATAAAACAATCCGAAGAGATTTTTAGCTCAAAGAAGTTACTCAAAATTTTTAAAAAGCTCTGTGAAAGTGTAAGCAAAAACCCAAAGCTTCAGGTAACCACCAACACTATGTAATAAGTAATAAGGTATTTCCTGTATTTGGAGCAGGAACAATGTGAAGTTTCTCATCACTCACGTTTGTGCATCAGACATTACTGCTAGAATTACTGTAGCCAGGCTGGTTTCCTTTTGTGAGATTTGTAATGAACGGTCCTTCCTGAACCTGACCTTGTTTATCTGACCTTGGCCTTCCCCATGGTAGAATTCCTGGGACAGAATAGGTGATTGTTGCATGGAGCTTTACGGATTATGAAATTTGCTAACTCCGCAGTCTCACCAGATCTTCCAGCAGTCCTGGGAGGTGTTATTATCACGCCCGTTTCACAGATTCAGAAACTAAGGCTGTAGGTTCTCTCTCATCTGCCGGGGATGGGCTGGGGGGACTCCCTAGGCCTCCTACGAAATGAATAGTTCTGATTACACTTTGGGTAAATCGCCTTGTCGCTTCCAACTTGGTTTTTGCTCCTTTGTGCTACTAGCAGGTTCAATGAACCACCTATAAATTATCTTCTGGGATCAATGGTCCGTGATTCTAAGTTGCCAGACTGAAAACTGTCCTTACGTGTCACCTGGCTGCAGACTCTGCTATCTCCGGGTTAGCATGTTTAATTCAGCATGCCCTTGGAAATTTCGATTTGGGACTTCCAGAAGCAAGCCTCACAATTCCTTTGTGGTTTGATTCGCCCTCAGAGAGGGCCCAGACCCGACCCAAACCCCCAGAACCCTCTGAAACACAGCTGATGCGCTCTTAAACCCCTGGTTACAAATGTCCACTAGGCCATGACCTTCTTCACTGGAGAAGCAGGAGTGTGGCTGTCATCCCTTCATCCCTTGACGTCTGCCACATGGCAGCGATTACTAAGCAAGTTTGGAATCGAACCCCGGCCACGTGAACATCGTGATGTTAAGTGCCGTGGGAGACACAGCCCATGTTCTGTGTGCTGCTTGCTTTTAAGGACTCCCGGTTTGGACAAGGAAACAAAGTGGGATCCCTCGGCATGACGGCATCGTCAGGAGTGGTTGGACCCACAGGGCTCTGACTTTGAGAGGAGCGATGCTCTGGGCGGGACTGAGCTGGAAGGACCCCGGAGGAGCAGGCCTGGAGCTGGCCCGGGGATGGCGAGGGTTTGCACGGGGGCGAACCCTTCACCACGGCGGATGGAACACACAGTCCAGGCACGTCTGGGCCATGCATGCAGGACCGATCCCCCGTGGGGAGGATTGTTAAAGAAAGCTGTGGGTGGGAAGGTTGAAGACAGCTGCCCCTGACCTCCCAAGATGACAACTCCTCTCCCAAGTCCCGGAACGCTGCCCGCAGTCACCGGGCAGCTGGTGGCTGTCGGAAGCCTGGCGTGGGAAGCCTGCCAGCCGCTGTGGGCTAGGCCGGGGGCTGCCAGCTACTCTTCAGTGAAAACCACGGCTGTTCTCCTCCTAGGTGGAAGCGAGAAAGAAACATGGAGACCAAGCTGGGAGACCAAAAGCTGTCAGGGTGGCCTTGTGGAAGGAAGAGAAGAGAGACGCCGAAGAGCAAACAGTGGCTGGAGTGGAGAAAACTCCCGAGAATGGAAGGAAAATACTAAGAAATGAGGCAGGAGCCAAGTGGATGGAGAAATACCGAGATGATATGGACACCGTCACACCAAACATTCAGCCATAAATATGGATCTATGGTAAGTGTCCTTTCTCACCCCAGCCCTAACCATTCTGCCTCTTGTTTATAGTAAACGTTTTCTATCTTGTTCAATACATCCATCAAAATGCTGGAACACACTACCGTATGGCCCAGGCAAAATGGGCACATTCTGAAAACTCGTATTTGAGATGGTCCCTAATAACGACCCCGAAGCCATGGTTTTCCTGTCGCATGATGCATGACTCGGGGAGTTGTTTACTTTGCTTTCTTGTTTTTCAGATTTAGTTAATAGTGAATGGTCTGTTGCTACCAAACTTGGCAACGCTCATGTGGTTTGGCAAGGTTTTCCCCCCGGCCCCATCGGCGGTAGGAGATAAACAAGCCGTGTCCCAGTAGGGTGACGTGCAGGCTCGGCTCCAACTTGGCATCTTTCCTTTGCAATCTCCATAAGCATTCCCTGGAAGCAACCCCTCCAAAGTTGGTGATGAATGCACTGTGGAAAAGCACGCATGGGCAATGTATGTAACCATAATATTTGTACCCCCGCAATATGCTGAAATAAAAATAAAATAAAAGCCTTGTACAAGGTATGCTGGCCACATCCAACCCACAGCCTTTTCTTATAAATAAAGTTTTATTGGAACACACACAAAAAAAAAAAAAGAAAAGAAAAGCACGTATCTGGGGAGAACCCAAAAGCTCCACAGCCACCACTCAGGAGAAGAATGCCTCTTAGGCAGTCTGATGCAGTGGCTGCATTCTGTGGGGCAGCCACGCAGTCACAGCAACACCCAAACGCTACGTGGACAGACCGGTAATATTTGGCAGGGGAAGTTGCTGGCACTCTTGAGGTTTTGGCCAGCAGCACAGGGTGAATGTTTTTGAATTGCCCTACCTTTTGTGAGGTTATAGCTTCAGTGGGTTTTCATTATCCCCACCATTCTGCCGTATGTCAAACCCTTCCAAACACGCCTGGTTGGAACTGGCGAGGCCCCACAGTGACAGACTGGCACAGCAGCCCGAAGTCTTCCTCAGAGACCGTATCACAAATTTACTTTGAATAATATTTGTCTATTTGTGCAATTGTCTCTTCCCCAATAGCAAGTACTAGCCGTAAAGGCAGAAGCCGCACTGCCCTCCCAGGCCCTGGCAGAGCGGCTGTGCATGTGCACTGGTTGCGAGAACGGCCAGTCAGCTGGTCCGCACGCCAAGGTTCCTGAAAGAACGCGGAAGGTTTCTGCCACCGCACTCAGATGAACATGCAAACTGACAGACAGGCTGTTTTAGTGTCTCCTCTCCTGTGTGTGGGGCCTGTCTCTGGTCCAGCCCTCAGATGTGAAAGTCCAGATTGGGGATCTTTTATCTCTACTCCCGGCTTGGTCTTCTCTCCCAGAACAAGATGGACCGAGTCTTCTTGGTCGCCACGCTTTGCATGCAGTTTGGTTACACAGTGGAATGGAAATCCCTGAAATCTCTCTCTTTCTGTATAGTTTTATAGAGAGAGGGAGAGAGAGACAGAGAGAGAGGAAAAAATGTAACTGCTCTCAAATCTGTTGTGATTCTTCACCTAAAATTTTAATTTAGGATAAACATGATGTTAGAAACGTCGAGGGAGGAACACACGAGGCCGAGATGAAAGTTAAGAGGTTTATTTTAATGTCTGCGTGCCGACAAGCATCTAGGGCTTGTATGGGATGGTTTGGGCTGGTTTGGGCAGGGCCCCCAAAGGGGGCGTTGCCAGGATGTCTCTAAGGCAGAGTTTCCATGGAACTTTCTACTGGTCTCTGGGTTCAGCCTAACACACGCAACACGATGCTGCACACCTGTTTCTGATGGTGAATGAGGTATTTCTTTTTGGAGGGGGTGAATAACAATAACTCCAGAAAGGGAACCATAGCCTCTGCTGCTATGAGCTCATTTCATCCCCAGGGTTCGCTGGACCCAAGAGTGTGGTGACCTGGACCATTTTAACATGCACAGATCATTCGAGGGACAGTAAGATTGCATGGAAAAAAAAGTTTTTTGTCTTGATTTTGGAGGTGAAAGGGGAAAGTGCCCATAACGACAAATAGAAAACATTAGAGAGATTAGGTATAAACGACACATACTTTAGGCATCATTGGGACAAACTGTTTTGAGGTGTCATGGGGACAAACAGTTTTGGGGGTTTCAGTGGTCTGAATGTGCCCCCCAAAATTTGTGTGTTGGAAACTTCATCCCCAATGCAGCAGTGTCGGGAGGTGGGCCTCTGGGCGGGGGGGTGTTTAGGGCACGCTGGCTCCGCCCTCCTGAATGGATCAATGCCGCTACAAAGGGGGTGACGGAGGGAGTTTGCCTCCCTTGTGGCCTTCCCACCTTGAGCCATGTGGGGACCCCACATTTCTTCCCTCCGGAGGAGGCGACGTTCAGGGTGCCGTCTTGGAAGCAGGGAGCAGCCCTCACCAGACACCAGACCTGCCAGTGCCTTGATCATGGACCTACAGCCTCCAGAACCGTGCGTAACAGATTTCTGTCATCTATGAATTACCCAGTCCCAGGCATTCTGTGACAGCAGCACAAACGGACTAAGACAGAGGTGTGTCCTAGAGAAGCTTTACTGAAAAGATCAGTTTCTTTCTCCACAAGCAAAAAATCCAGGTGGTGTGAGCGTCTTTATGTTTTGCTGGTTTTTCTCCCAGCGAAAACTCTACATTATCGAGTTTTATGTGTGTTTGTCCTTTCAGAGGTGTGAACAGATATGTAATCGCCACAATCCTTAACCATGACTCCATTGGCAACTCCTTGCAAAGCGGAAGGACGTGCAGCCAGTTTGCCAGTGGCGCAGATCACGAGCGCCCTGGAGTCAGCTCGGGACTGCAGAGCAGGTGCAGGTGGGCCACTTAGCACGGAGCTGCTGGTCACAGCGCCCTCATAGCTTGAGTCCCCTCTGCCGAGGATCTAACCTAGAGTTCCCCGATTTGTTTTTGTTCGTATAAGGTGACTTCAAATTAAATCTAAAAAGTGGTTCAACAGCATATACATTTTACTCTTGCCCTCCACGTGGATGCCCTGTTTGGACACTGAACAATGAGGCAGCTCTGAGGCCGCCTTTGCATTTGGTAGCTGAACTTCTCTCTGGAGCGGCTGAAGTGAGAGATCAACAAGGTCAGTCTCTACTGATTTTCCTGTGGGTGTTACCTGTCAATACCATTTCTATTCCTGCCACGTTTCTGAACTGCCCCACGTGGGTCAGCCCTCACAGTGTCTGCCGTGGTCTAGAGCAGCGGTGAGTCCAACTGCATCTTTCCAGGCCTGCAGGGGAAGGCCTGGGCTGTCTTGCTATTTCCTTCCCACTGTGATTTTGCAGCTTTGGTGAACTGATAGGCACAGATGGATTAGTAGTTGCTAGGGTTTGCTTTGTCTGACCCCTCAAAGTCTCATGTTGAAATTTGATCTCCAATACCGAAGGCAGGGCCTGGTGGGACGTGTTTGGGTCATCGGGATGGATTCCTCATGAGTGGCTTGGTCATATCTTCATGGTAATTAGTGAGTTCTTGCTCTATTAATTTGCATGAGAACTGTTTGTTGAAAAGTGCCCGGCAGGTCCTCTCTCTTGCTCCCTCTCTTGCCATGTGATCTGCACACGCCAGTTCCCCTCCGCCTCCTGCTTTGCCTGGAAGCTCCCTGAAGCCCTCACGAGAAGCAGATGCTGGTGCCATGCTTCTTGTGCAGCCCACAGAAGTGTGAGCCCAATACACCTCTCTCTTTACAAATTACCCAGCCTCAGGTATTCCTTTATAACAGCTCAAATGGACTAAGACAGTAATATGGGGAATAATTATGGATATATCTTAGTCACTGACATTTATTGAATGATTACAATGTGATCAGAGCCATTCTGAGCACTTTTTGTGCACAAACTCACTTTATCCTTTCAGCCGCCCTATGGAGCTCAGCATCAGATAGGGTTTGGTTTAGACAATGGGGAGGTCACATGTGCCAAAGTTCTTAGGAGGATGCTTGGCAACCCCTAACAAACCTCCACATCTGCCCCATGCTAAGGCCCAGACAGCTGCCCTCCACTAATCCTCCAACCAACCCCAGAGAGCCTCCCATTGGCAGAATCTACCCAGAACCAACTGGCACAGAAAGGTGGGAAATGGGTCTCCAGGCTTTGCCCCCCTGGACAAGGGGAGCATGTCGAAGGCAGACACAGAACTGAATGGGGACACACAACATCCAGGACACAGAACTACTGCTGTTATTAATATTTCCATCGTACAGAAATAAAATTAAGGCTCAGAAGGATCAACTAACTTGTGACTTGTCCGGGGTTTTATGACAAGTTTGGTATCTAAACTCAGGAAATCTGCTTTGTAGTCCATGCTTCTAACCACTGTGGCCACCTTTCTGCTAGGTATGGTGCGAGCAGGTGCTGTGGTAAGAGTGCCACCTCCTTTAATCCTCGAGGCAGCCCAGGGGGTAGACAGCAGAAGGTAGATACTATCATCGTTCCCTTATCCGGGTGAGGAAAGATGCTCGGAGGTGTGTGTCACTGGAATAGGAGGCACCTTCTCTAACAGCAGAGGGAGGGCTGGTCCC
This sequence comes from Cheirogaleus medius, assembly GCA_008086735.1. Lineage (NCBI taxonomy): Eukaryota > Metazoa > Chordata > Mammalia > Primates > Cheirogaleidae > Cheirogaleus > Cheirogaleus medius. The sequence goes on along the minus strand of VBSM01000272.1, from coordinate 110,080,870 downwards.
AATCATTCTCCCTCTGAGCTGCCTCCACAGAGGGTGGCCGGGCACCAGGTAAAGGGTACCTGATGGGGAGCCACAGCAGTCGGCCACCACGGAGGTCACCAGGCTGGTGGGGGTGTGGAGGGTACTGGTTAGGTCCCTGAAACACCCATGGAAATCCTGTAAGAGAAGGAGCTGGCATTTGAGCACTTGTCGTGGCGAAGGACCCTGGACAGCACCTGCCGAGTAGGGAGAAATTCTTGCGTGTCCAGTTCTCACGCTTCCTTCCCACTCAATCCTGGAGGCCGCAGCGAGGCAGCAGCAAGGCTAAGGATCGGGAAGGCATGAAAAGACACACCGCCCCATCGTTCTTGCAGGTTTTTAAGCCTAAATCACAGCTGAACTGCAGGAAAACCCACAAGATATTGAAATTTGGAAATTAGACTAGGCTGACTTTTTAATATCCAAAAATGAGACTTTACAAATCTCTGAAACTGACTAGAAAAGCCAGCTTCCCTGAGACATCATCCAACTCTGGGGAATAGAGAATTGAAAGCAGGTTTGAGGATTACGTGGGTGAAAAGTAAAACTCTTTCCTGATTATACCCTCCTGAGTCCATCCCCTCTCACAAACTGGATACACAGACATCATCACCCCTGATTCTCTCAAAATACGCTGAGGTGAGGTCATTATCCCCACTTTACAAGTAGGAAAGCTGAGGCTTAGAGAGTTAACTGATTTGCCCAATTTAAGGTCATAAAGCTCAAAAACAAAACCAGACAAACCCACTCTGTGGGGTTAATGCAGTGACGTTGGATGAAGTCTGCCTGAAACTGTATGTGCGGCTTGATTTCTCCTTAGCAGGTTTGTTCCTGTCTAGATGGTGAACGCTTGGCTACAATATTGTAATAAATTCTTATGGAGAGATTATATCAGCGCTTAATGAGAAATTGGTGTGTTGTTAATGAATCATTAATATTCCAGCGAAGCAGCCACTAATTGCAATATTTGGTAAAGAATCCAAGTCTGCGGTGCTATTAATGCTTGAGTCTGACATTGATTTATGCAGGTGGGCATTCAAGGTGGTATTTCATTACTTGGCAAGAGAAAGGACAGACTGACATGACAGAACTGGGAGATCAATAATCCTTTGTGGATTAACGATCAGTTGGAGAAAAGAGAAATTGTGAAAATGATAGAAACAGAAGGATTGTTGTTCCAGACTGAATTCCACCCAGGGTGGTGACCCAAGTCAGAACTCACTGCAGCTGGCGTTCTAGTGCTTGGAATTGAAGAAAGGAGACTGTAACAAACTTCTTGCAGTTGCTAAGAGCCAGAACCCTTCCTTAGCTTTGTAACAGCTGGAGATTCACTGACACTAGTGCCACCTTGCATCTGGTGGAGCAGCCTCAGCCACCAGGATAATTTGGTTCTGATACAATTGTATTACTGTTTGTCCCTTGATCTGAAGGGTTTATGCCTTCAGTGCCTTAGTTTGGTTTCCATATATTTAGGATTAAGCCTATTTGCATATCTATTTCCCCTTAAAATTCATGCCATATATTATTATTGCCATCATCACCACTACCACTACCATCCTCATCCTCATCATCCTTGCTATACTGTAGGTCCTTTCCCTCCAGGAATGTTTGTACTTCTTTTATGATCAAATTAAAATAATGCTAGAAGTCACATATTTTTTTCTCCAGGAAAATGCCTACAACCTCTAAGCCTAGCCACCATGCAAAAGTTCTAAAAAGCCTACAAATTAAATTTATAAGAAAATATGATATAGTATAATATGAAATAACATGAGTTAGAACTTTACAAAAATGAAATATTGGTAAACTTTTTGTGAAATAGTACAATAGAAAACTGAATATCAACTCCAAGATACCATACTATGTCTCTCTCTCTCTCTCTTTCTCTCTTTCTCTTCTAATCTAGCTGATATACTTGAATCTATGTCCCTAATTTAAAAAAAAATAAAAATTTATGTCTTTGGTGGGAACTACTTAGTTGACAGCAAAATTTTTAAAATTTCTACTAAGTCAAATAAAAATGTACTAATGATTCATAATTCTGTACCTGAGCCCTTAAACACAGTTTTCAGACAATGTCAAAAAAGCATCTTCCCGGATCCTAACCTATTGCACCAGGGCTTGGTCACCACACACTGGTCTCACATCAGCCAGGGATGAGTTGCTCTGCCTGGACTTGGACCCGGAAGAGTTTAGGGAGCCGTTAGAGGACAAGGTGGGGCGCAGGGGTGACTGCCTGATTCAATTGTCTTTACCTTTTGACATAAAATGCCAAGCAGAAATGGCAGCTTAGAAGTCATTGTAGAAGGTACAACATAAAGATGTGTTAGGAACTCTAGAGTGCAGGTGGCAAATTTCAGCACAATACTGACATTGCCATAAAAGATACAAGGGATGGAATGGACTAGAGCAGCATAAATCCCACACTCGGCATCTGCTGTTTGATAGAACAGTTATTTCGTGGCTTGTAGGTTTTAGTGCACTTTGCTACGGAATCAAACAGAAGCTGTTTTCCATTCTTTACACAACTCTTCTCCTTCTTTCCGGAGACAGACCTCTTACAGAGCGAGTGAGCCGGTGACCTGAATAAATGGGGCCACAAGGAAAGTGCACGACAATGACTCCAGAGTAACAATTATGACAATGGGAAGCTAAAACCTGCTATTTTCAGGATCTATTTAAGATTGTAATTACTTGGTAATGGATGGGTTATAAGATGATTTTCGTAATCAACTTAGGTAGGACAGGGTACAAATCTTTGGTCTTAATATTATATAATTCAGAAGCCTAAAATATCTTATTACATCATTTAAAATAAAACTAAATGATCTCAATGACATGACTAAATATGAATACCTTAAGCTACGTATTTTAGGTGTAAAAATCATGAATAAGGAATCCATCACCTCAAATAATTTAGAGAGGATGTTAAATTAGTGTTATGATACACCAAAATCTGCAACAGAGGTTTTATGAATCATAGGTATGTTTTGAATATGACTATATGGTATTATTAGATTCTTTTAACTATTAAAACTCACTGGTAGCTTTTTTATTTAAAAATATCTTTTTACTATGAAAATTTATATCCAGAATAATGATCATGGTACTGAAAAAATAAGGTGAGGCTGGTCAAATTTTACTTTGAGAACCCCAAACCTGACATTCTGGACTCTTATTCTTGGATGGTGTTTTCCTCTTTTCTTCTTCTTCTTCTTCTTCTTCTTCTTCTTCTTCTTCGTCTTCTTCGTCTTCTTCGTCTTCTCCGTCTTCTCCTTCTTCTTTTTATTTTTTATTCCCTCAGAATTTAAGTCTCTAAAGTCCTGCTTTTACTTGAGTCAGTGCACATGTTTAAGGAGGTGTAATGTGCAACCCCATCTAGGCATAATTGCAACTGACCAGCAAGCGGAAGTTTGAGCTCAGAACTGAAATGCCGATTAAGAAATTCCAGGTACCAACCACTGCATTGTTGGAAAACTATCTGGAGGGGCACAGGAATATGGTCTTGAATCTCCGAAGCCACGATACAGAAACCACTGTCCCATTCTGAAAGACCCTACCATGTGGTTTGAAGCATAAAGACTGAATTGTATCTAAATTGTTTTCATGTAGGATAACTTTAGTGCAATCTCTTTCATTTAAAAATTAATGACAAGCTTATATAGGATAATATTTATATTTTAAAAATTCTGCATCAATAAAGTGCCAGGCATCATGCTACGTCCTTTCACATTTGTTGTTCCATTTAAGGAAACTCTTGAATGTGTCAAGATATCACAGCCCCTGCCCTCACTCTTCCTGCAGACCTGGCCTTTCAGTAACTTACTCTAAGCCGCTCCTGCCCCAGAGAGCCTCATTTCCCTTGACAGCCTTACTCAGAGGTTGACGCGGTAGTCAACAAGCTAGTAAGCTGCAGCCCAAGGACCAGACCCTACCAGCCATGAGAAAGGTTTTGACATTTTTAAATGGTTGGGGGATAAAAAAAAAACAAAAAAGAATACTATTTTGAGACGTGGAAATGATGTAAACTTTGCATCCATAAATAAAGTTTCGTTGGAACAGGGTCATGTGCACCTGTGACTGTGAGCTGCTTTTGTGCTACAACAGCAGAGCTGAGTAGCTGGAAGGGAGGTCACGTGACTCACCGAACCTGAAACATTTACCATCTAGCCCTTGCAGGAAAAGTTTACTAGCCTCTGCGCCAGGCGCTCTCATCTTCATCATTCCGGCCTGTGCCTTGAATTCTTACAGACCTCCTCACACAGTGAGAAGCACAGAGAAAGCATGTGCTGTGGTTGAGTGCTTCATCAGGCATAAGAGGTGAATCCTAAGAGAGCAGATGATTCAGAGTAGATAATCAGGATTTTTCAATATTGGAAAATGCAGTCAAAACAGCAAAAAATAATGGCTGCATTAAGTTCTTCCCATAATTTAAACCGTTTACAAATATTTTATTTATCACTTCAGTTCTAAGTGGGAGGTATCATTATACCCATTTTGCAGGTGAGAAAACTCAGGCACAGAGAGGTTAAGGGATTTCCCAAGGTCAGCCAAGCAGTTGCAGAGACCCAATTTGAAACCGAATCTACCGGCTCTAAAGATCATGATCTCGGCCCCCTTGCTCTGACACACTCCGGTGTCTCAAAACCTTTGGTGGAAAATCAAAGACTGATTTCAAATCTAACTGCCCCAGTTATTGCCAGGCGACCTGGGGCAAGAGGCTCAACCTCTCAAGGCGGAGAAGAGTTTCTGCAGCGGCTCGTGGTGAGGATTAAAGCAGGTGGTGCCTGTGGATGTGCCTCGTGGACCTCACTCAGCACATAATGGGCAAATCTCAAGGAGTCCCGGGGTTTATAAAATTTCAAATGCCCAGCAAAATGTATTCTTAAGATGAACTATCTCTATGAGACATAGTATTTTCTTTATTTCATTTTTTTCAAAGAGATGTGTGTAGTGCTTGCCATGTTGGTCTACATTGTTGGGGGAAGAATCCACCCCGGCCCCTGAGTATGCTGAGGGTGTGAACTTCTGCCAGTGGCCGTGAAGCAGCATCAGGTGACCTCGTCAGCCTCTGAGTAGGTGGAACCTCAGCCCCTCCGCGGTTCTTGACATATACGTGCTGCTGATCGATCCAGATATGGGAAGCAGCAAATAAAAATATATGGATCTTCCATTAGTTGGTTGTACACACGAAACAGCTTTCTGAGACACAGTGGCAATGACAGGTGACAATAATAATAACGATGACAGCTAATATTTACTGAGCCAAGCACTGTTCAATGGGCTTCACGTAAAATTCATTTATTATCATTAATATTATTGTTAGTAAAAGCACCTCTGTAAGTAGGTACTATTATTATTCCGTAGATGAGGCAACCAAGGCCCCGAGAAGCTAAGTAACACGGCCAATCTCATAATTAGGGGTGGTAGAATGAGATTCAAACCCAGCTCTCCCAGCCCCTCGCCTGGCTCCCGGTGTGCAGTGCCGGTCACAGCAGATGACAAGAGGGTGTGGGTGCATTTCCCGGGAAAGGCACTGCTGCCCCCGGCTAGTGAGACCAGCCAGAACAATCAGGAGCAGTGGGCTGTGGCCAGGCTCTGAGCCAACTGTGCCAGGATCTTCAGCAAGCCCTGGACCCCCTGGGTCTCCAGGGACCACACTGAGCAGGAGGATCCCCAAATTCTTTCTTGGCTCTGAATTACATGGCTTTAAAAAATCTTTGTGATGTACAATTTTATACATGGAATAGAGAAAAGATCTTGAAAACAGGTGGAAGAAGTATAGATATATCTTAAAAAAAAACAAAAAAGAAAGAAATAAGAAAAAGCCTGATAAATAAAAAAAAATACTAATTTTTACCAACAGTGAAATAAAAACCTATATTGTTAATGTGTCTTCCCATACAAAGTGATTTGACTGGACTAAGAAGAAAACATTAAATTCAGTGACATTGTAAAATGCCCGGTTTGATCGAATATTTTATTTTGCTAGTACTGGCATTGTAGGTGCAACGTGAGAAAAGGGCAGGAGTAACCGGGTGGGGCAGGCAGGCACTGGGCCACTATGTAACCCAGAGCTTGCCCGGGTGCCAGTGACTGCT
>VBSM01000272.1:110044045-110073280 GCA_008086735.1 Cheirogaleus medius | reverse complement strand
TTGTATCGCTTTAAGGTATCTCCATATTGCTTTCCACAGAGGCTGAACTAGAATTTTAGTTCTCTTATTCCTCCTCCCTCTGCCATGTAAGGAGACACCTCCTCTTCTTGCTTCCTTGCGATAACCTGTGGTTAATTTAGTTTCAGTGTTTACATGATCACTGTGCAAATATTAGTCGCAGTTGAGCCAACAGAGTCCTATGATTATGTTTCCTTTCTTATATAAATTTTCTTATTCCTGAAGTTAATAGGTGCCTCATTTCTTTCATTTGCTTTGTTTTCAACCTAACTATCACTAATTAGCTCCACATATTCAAACAGAACTACACATCTCTCAATTCATATATTTTCACTTGATTCCTTTTTTCCCTTTTTTCTAGAGTGACAATCTATCCCATCCATGGGGATCCAGATACTCACAGGAGCTTTTCTAAGTCTCCTGCTGGGATCTGAGAGATGCCCCACATCAAGATACCTCGGGCAGGGGTACCTGAGATAGCCCTGCTCCTTAGACACCCCCTCAGAGTGCCCGGTGCCTCCAGTCTTGAGCTATTCTGGGGGTAGGGGTCCAGTCCAATAACCTCCCTCTTGCTGGCATTTTTCCCACAGACAACAGTTTCAGTACCCATCCCCCAAGCCAGTTAGCAGGCAACTGCCCCTTCCATGGTTTTCAAGTTTTGTTGGCATCTTTGGGCTGTGGTCACCTCCGGTTCATTTTCCTTGTCCCCTTGGACTCTTCATTCTTTTACTGTCATCTGAGTGAAGTTGCTGAGAGGGTCTTTTGTGCAACTCTCCATGGTTAACTGGGAACCCCTTAACTTCTACAATATATTTTATATTTTTAGGCCTTTAGGGATTAATCTGTAAAGAACCTGGGGAATGTGTCCTAAAAGGCCTGAAGGCACAGGAGGCCAGTGTGGGCCAGCCATCGCATACAGCAGCCAGGGGACTCTGGCCTGCAGTGGGGAACAGTGCGTTCTGCTCATCAACACTCGCTTAATCTGAACCGGGTCACCTTTCTCCAAATCTGTTTCCTCTGGGAAACGAGCCTGATCTTCGCATAAGCTACGTCACACGGCCGTCGTGGGGATGCGGACCAGCGCTGGGTGCTCACGCTCGCTGAAAAGGGAAACGTGTTCAGCGCAACCTATTTTGATCACTTGTCTTAAAGTTAGCGTGCTTACCAGCGCAACAGAATATTTCAGCCTTTAGAAAATAGATGTAACCAATGACGCAAAACCATTTTCAAGGAAGGCTCCAGAGCACCGGCAGCAACAGACCCGCCCACTTTTTAATTTTCCGGATGGAATCGGGTGTGTGCCTGCGGATCCCAGACCCCAGCACCTGGGCTTCCCTGCCGCTGCTTTAAGACCGCAGAGCGCCCCAGCGGCCAGGGGCAGGGGAGGGGTCCCCGCTCGCCTCCGCGCCGCTCGCTGGCTCGCCCGGCTCACAGGCAGGGAAGGGCAGCCCAGGCATCCATGTGATCGCGGCCCGAGCCCAGGAAAGATGCGCCTGCCCGCCCGCCTGCTGCCTGGGTGCGGAGGGTGAGGCTGGCGCACGGGAGGCCGCCGGCTGCGCGTTCTGGGCGCCGGGCGCCCGGGATGAGCTCAGGCCCGCGTCCGCGGCTGTGTGCACCCGCCGACCTGCCGGGGGCCCCCTGAGCTGACGGCGCACCTGGGCTGCGGCCGCGGCGGTGGGCGCGGCGCCCGGGAGCAGGTGGTGTGCGGGAGCGCAGCGCGCGGCGGGCGGGCGGGCGACCGGGGAGCCGCAGGGGCGAGTGGAGACCCGCGCCGTGAGCCGCGACCGCCCAGCTGGTGGTGTGCGTTTTTAAATTTCTGCCAATTAAAAGATGTCATAATACGGACCTCAGCCTTCTAAGGAGGATTTCAGTGATTTGCCTTTTTTTTGGTGCCACGAACTGATAAACTGCCAATAACTATGTCACCTTTGAAAATAGATTCCCTGACAAATCACAGTCTTGACCTAATTTTCCATAAATGGCCTTTTTATGCTCTCGAGACGCCCCCTCCCACCGGCCACTACACCTGTCCACTGTCTTTGCGAACCTTTCCGGATACCCTCAGTGACTCGCCAGGTTCCTCTTCGCGGTAGTTCAAGAGAGACAGACTCCCGGGCGGTGCCACACTGGGCGGCTCAATTGTATGTTGTTGCAAAAGCCTGGGGAAGAGTCAGGCAAGGGGCCATAGGATGATGTCCCCACCCCTCACTGGCTGCAAAGGAGAGCTGACACCTCCCTAGTCGCCGCCTTAACCTGGGTTTCGGTTTTGGGTTTTGCTTTGCTATTGCTTGGTTTTGCTTTTGTAGTTGGGTGAGGAGCCTCAGCGGGGAGTCTTTCCAGGACTCTCGTCAATTTCCCCCCAAGGTTGGTCTTTTATGGCACACGGGATGTGCACAGGCTTCAGCTGGTCTATGTCTTAAAGCAACGCGGGGAAACACAGCCAGTTGAACCAGTTATTCCAAGTTCTGGCAGAATACTAACCTTTGTCCTGCCCACTGGCCTGAGTCACACATGTGGACAGCCTTCTCAATGCTGTCCCCCCTCTAATTTCTGGGAACAAGCCTGCTGAGTGACCCAGCTGTTCCTTGTGTGAGCCTGGGGAGAATAGAAGCAGCTGTTTGTCCTCATCTGGAAGTGCGTTCCTATCTTTGCAGAGCCCTGTCTTGCCTCCCCATCTGGCCTCACTTCCTTGTTCTCATGTGGACCTGCCCAATTTTGGAAATGGACAAAGAAGACTGTTTTGCAATCCATATGTTTTGTTTTCCCACCGACAACCAGCCACGGCAGGCCTCTAGCACTGCCTGAACACCTGCTGCATACTCTGTGGCTATCTGCTCATTCCATCCACTTGTGGCCCCCAAGAGGCAGATGCCGTTCTCCCCAGGGTACAGGGGCTACTGCCGTTATTGGCAGGTAAAGTGCCCACGGTCACACAGCACTGAGATCTGAACACAGATCGCCTAAGAGAGAGGCTTGGACATCAATTTTCAAAACTCAGTCCTGACCTTTACACATTGCTGGTGGAATGTAAACCTTGGAAAAGTTTGCCAGTTCCTGAAAAAGTTAAAAATAGAATTACCATATGACTCGGCAATTCCTCTCCTAGGTATATACCCAAGAGAAATGAAATGTTCACATAAAAACTTGCACATGAATATTCATTGCAACACTCTTCATAATAGCCAAAAAGTGGAAACAACTCAAATGCCCACAAACTGATGAAGAGATAAACGAAATGCGGAACGTCAGTACAATGGCACATTACTCAGCCATAGAAAGGAAAGAAGCACTGACACACGCTACAACGTGGGTGAACCTTGCAAACATTATGCTAAGTGAAAGAAGCCAATTGCAAAAGACCACATATTGTATGATTCCATTTATACAAAATATCCAGGAAAAAAAATGCAAATCCATAGAGACAAAGAATAGAATTGGGTTTTCCAAGGGCTTCAGGGTTGGAGGGAAATGGAAACAGACTGCTAATGGGTAGGAGGCTTCTTTTAGGGGTGACAGGAATGTTCTAAAATTAGATTTGGTGATGGTTGCACTCCTCTGTGAATACACAAAACTATTGGCTTTTACAATTTAAATGGTTCAATTGTAGGATAGATGAATTGTCTCTCAACAATGTTGTTGTTTAAAAAATCAGCTCTGTAGGTCATAATCAGTTGGGAGTACTGAATGTAAGTTTGAAAGGGAGAAGACACTTTCAAAGCAGAACTTTGGTGGTTAAGGGAAGAATTTTCCCTTTTGGACACAGTAATGCAGAATTATTATTTTTGTGGATTGATTAAGACATAGGAATACAGATCTGAAAAATTTTAACCATTCTTTCCTGAATGGAAAATATTAATCTGTATTTGTGCAAACAAATCCAGATGAGCAATAATCAATCCACACCAGCTCTTTTTTAAGTTGGTTCACTGAGGAAACAAATAAATAATTGCTCCTGGGGCATCATGGAATAAAAAACTGCTTCATTATTTCAAAAAACGTTAACCCATGGAGTTTAAATGTTAATGTGCAAAGCATATTCCTTCCAATTTCTTAATTTATGGCAATAAAAATAAATAATAGTCTCACATTCTTGTAGGCTTTTACACATTCTTAATAACTTTTAAATATTCTATTGTTTTTTATTTTAATAATATCTTTGTGAGAAAAATAGCATCACTAGTATTATTCTCATTTTATAGGTATTTAAAATCAAGGGTTAGAGTGGTTAAGGGTCTCATGCCCAACACGCAGTTTGCCAAGGTGACAAGGCCCCACTTGATCATTCTGGGTTGCTCCATTTTAACACCAAGAGAAAATGACTTCTTTCCCCTCCCCTGTGCCCAGGGAGAGACACATGCACACAGAGACTATTTATATTTAAAGTGCCCTCTCTAATCCTGTCTTTAGTTTCTATGTGCATTCATGCTCTCAGAAATCAGGGAAAGATTTTGAAGGCAACTAAAGCATTTGCTCTTGGATAGAATTTCTCCTAAAGAGTCCCCTTGTCCTGCCCCAACTAACAGCCTGGAGCACAAACAGGACCGGAGGCTCATGTTACCTCCTTGAGCAGGAGAGCATCTCAGAGAACAAAGGACAGTGCTTTTCTTGGAGGCCCATGTGTGGCCTCTTTCGTTTATTTACCTGAGATGAGAACTGACTGGTGGGAGGGAGGACAGCTGAGAAAGGAAACAGAGAAGTCACACCATTGGACCTGATAGTTGTCCACTCTGGCCACGGAGATCACACAACAGAAGAAAAGAGACGAAAGGGATTGGAGTCAACGAAGGAGACCTGGGATTGGTCCTCAGCTCCATCACCACCTGGAGGAGTCATCGTCACTGAACCCTTCGGAGTTTTGCTTATTTCACCTATAAAACGAGATCCGGGTTGCTGATATTTTCATCTGACACAGAATACATGAAGGCAGTTTGTTAACTCTAAAGTTAAATATTTATAACCCCGCACAGTGGACATTTTAGTGAGTGGGATCGAACCAGGTATTTTCCTTGATTTTTTAATAATGTGCACAAGCCTGGTGCTTAACAAGATGTCTTTGATGTCCTCTCAATTCCTGAATCAATGTCCTCTTGGTGTGCAGTGACCCTCCCAAACCCCACACATCCAGCCTCCATCCTTCTTGGTCTGGGAGGAAAGCAGGCAAGGGGACAAGCCCGGCTGAGTCTCGGGGCTACAGGCCCTCTGTCAGGAGTGTTTCCCTCGGTGACCCTGCTGAGGTGTTGGTAACTGAAGCTACATCAGATAGGCTGATAAGTGATAAGGTGAGACCCTGCCCAGAAGTTATTTAATAGTGAAAAGTTAAAAATAATCAAATGTTTATGATTCTCTCAGGCATTCCTTTATTTGTCCAGCAACCATTTATTAAACATCTACCAGGTGGCTTCTGGCCAGCTCCTGGGGGAACGAGGACTTGCTTGTACTGTCAGCTGCACAAGGAGCTTCTGCCTCAATGCGAAGGCTGCCAGGGAGAGAGTGGGCGTCCAGAGCTAGCCCCGCGGGGTCAGCATCTTGACTACACTGGTCACTAAGCATGCAACTTTGCACTAATTCTGCAACGTTTCCAAAGTTTAGGTTACTGGTCAGTAAAATAGGGAAAGTTAATCCTCTATACCTCATAGCGTGTTGGGAGGCGTAACTGAGAGGTCACTTATACAGAGCTCAGCATGGGAGAGCAAGTGGTACTCAATAAAGACCTGGTATCAGCGGGTTCCACTGAAGATCATGAGCCATCAGTGGCCCCTGGAACCTGAGGTGGGTGAACAGCCCATAGGAAATATTGTGGTAACCAGAGAGAGGTGACATTTAAACCAGCCCCAGAAGGGTTAAGGGCGGGCTCTCTCCCCAGGCAGAGGAAAAGAAGGGAGCTTCTGGCTTGATATATTCACTGTGTTTGGGAACTGTGCACATCTGGTGGTTCTGGGACTTGGCTGCCTGCACGGAGGGAGGTCTGGGGGAGAAGATGAGCTTCCAGGCTGGGATGTGGTTCTGAAGCATCTTCTGTGCCATGGGATGGAGCTTGGACAGATCAGTGTGACTCCAGTTTAAAGCAGAGTGCTCAAAATGAGTTCCCAGAACACTCATTCTATTACTTTTTATAAATGCTCGATATCGAATCTCTTTTAAAAAGCTACTTAGGTAATACATACTTGTTGCATCAACTGAAATGATAAATGTATAAAATGTTAATAATCTCCCCCACCAAGGGCCTTCCACTCTTGTCTCCTGCAGTAACAAAGGTTGATAGGTTGACCAGTGTCTCCCTCCACACTCACACTAATGTAGGCTTGCATTTGGGGAAACCCTGCTTTGAAGGAATGACCCTATCACAGCAGAGTGACAGGCAGCAGGGTTGACAGCCTCAGACGAGGGCTCTGCCTGCAGGTTCCCCATATTTCACCCCCAAGTCACACCTTGTCTGACTTCTCTCAAAGCCAGGCTGTGTAGGTCACCAAGAGATTGGTTCTTGATAAATGAAAAACCACAAATGTTTCCTATGTTGGATATTTTAATTGATATAGAGAAAATGCTTCTAGATGCATCTCCAGCTAGCATGCTAATAAAAAGATCAGATATTATATGACCCGAAGGAAGGAAATAAATGTAGGCCACCTATGGCTAAAGCAATGTGAAAAATAGTGCAATGTATTTCTTAACTCAGGAGAGACCCACAACATTTCGTTTTATATAATCTTTTTAATCAGCCCTTCAGAGATCTGGCACAACCAGCAAAATAGCCCTTATTTGTGGCCTTGCTAGTTGGGTATGAATTGTTACCCAGCCTGAGGAAAGACTGAGTCTACTGGGGTGGCTGTGCAGAGCACGGCAGACTAGGAGGTCTGAGAACTGTCTCCCAGACACAGGCAGATGAGGCTCGGAGAGAAGCCCTAGCCAGGCCTGGAAGCCAGGAGTTCAGGTTGCTACTTCAAAAATGTATATCCAATGAGTTTTAAATATTGTTTGAATATTAAATTTGCATAGCATAACTAATTTTTAAAATTTTCTATTCTTACTATCTTATTTGAGATATAAATTAGGTGCCCTGATCATATTTACGGTTACCTCGCTTTGTAGGAAAATTTTGACTTTTAAAGTTAAACTCTGTTGCTTGAAAGAGCATCCCTAGTGTCACGGGAAACCAGAAGGGCAAGGTGACCCAGAGGAACTTCTTTCTAATGCGTCCTTTTGTGCAGGTGTGGCTCTGCAAGGCCAAGGGCCACCTGGCGTTTGCAGGTGCACAAAGGCCAAGGCTGAACGTGTCCCGATGAGTCTGAATGGTGGAAATAACCCTTCCCTTTGACCCAAGAGGGTTCCTGTTAGGTGAGGAACTGGTGTGAAACGCCCTGTCTCCACCAAGGCCCCAGCAGGAAAGAGACTGCAGGAGGAATGAGGGACCGTGAACCGAGGTATGGGCAACCACAAGAAAGGGTGACAAAACTGAGGATGGCCCCAGCACAAAGCTTCTCTACTCCTAAGGGCAAGGGGAGCAAAGGGTATTTTAGGATGCCCATGATCGTCAAAAGAACTGTGGAGGAGGCAGTTGCAGACTGCGCTGGTGGTCGCGAGGAGCTCAGCCGCTGACACAATCATGGGAGGAGGGAGGGAGGAGGGAGGAGGAGGAAGGAGGAGGGAGGAGGAAGGGAGGGAAGAGAAAGGGGAGGAGGGCTAGTTTATCAGGCCTCTCTCTTTTGGCTCCTGGACTCTGGTCCATGTCCCTGTTGGCCAGGCTCACTGGAATCAGTGTCTTAGTCTGTTCAGGCTGCTATAACAAAGCAGCCACCATAGACTGGGTGGTATACATAGACCATAGACTGTACATAACAGAAGCTTATTTCTCACAGGTCTGGAAGCTGGAAGTCTAAGGTCAGGGTGCAGGATCCGGCGAGGTCTTCTTCTGGGTTACAGATTGCTAACTTCTTGCTGCATCCTTACATGATGGGAAGAGGGTGAGAGAGCTCTTGGGGGTCTCTTTGACAAGAGCACTAATCCCATTCATGAGGGTCTCCTCTTCATGACCTAATTACCTCCCAAAGGCCCCACCTCCTAATAGCATCATATTAAGGACTAGAATTTCAACCTATGAATCTTTAGGGGACACAAACATTTATAGCAATGCAATCGGTGAGTCAGGATGATGCAGTCCATGGAATTAGATTGCTCAGGGCACAGAGAGGGCAGGGAAGGAACAGGGACAAAGGGAGACCAGCCAGTACACAGGATGGCTGGGATACAGTAGTCAAGTCTACAGCCTTATTACATTGTAATGTTATAAATAAAAATTAGATAAATCTGTATTTTATTATTAATATATTTCTATACATATAAAGAAAGCATGAGCTACTGTTCTGAAACACTTGATCTCACGTGAAGACTATTGCTATAGCTTGGATGCGTGTTCCTTCAAACTTCATGTTGGAATTCAATCCCCAGTGTTGGAGCTGGGCTTGTTGGGTCATGGGGCCAGATCCCTCAGGAATGGCTTGGTGCCAAACTCATGGAAATGAGTGAGTTCTTGCTTGTTAGCTTCCATGAGAGCTGGTTGTTAAAAGGAGGCTGGCCCTGACCTCCCCCCTCTCTCTCCTGCTTCCTCTCTCACCACAATCCCTCACATTCCAGCTCTGCCTCACCTGCTGCCATGAGTGGAAGCTCCCTGAAGCCCTCACCAGAGGCAGACGCTGGCACCAGGCTTCTTTGCAGCCTGCAGAGCCATGAGCCAAATATTCCTCTTTCTTTGTAAGTCACCCAGTTTCAGGTATTCTGTCATAAGCAACACAAATGGACTAAGACAAATATAATGGCTTCAAGGTGACAATGACATATGATTTAATAAGCAGAGCCTCCATGCTCACCGAGAAATTTTGGTAAATGTAGTCTGTAACATTCTATCTGCCTCGTGCTTATGTATTTTTAAAACAGCTCTATGGAGATGTAATTTGCATACCATATACTTCACCTATTTAAAGTGTACAATTCAATAGTTTTTAGTATAGTCACAGAATTGCACAATCAGCATCAAAATCTAATTGTAAAACATTTTTGACACCTTAAAAAGGAACCTCTTACGTATTCCCAGTCTCCCCTTACCCTTCCTTCCTCAGCTGTAGGCAACCACTAATCTACTTTCCGTTTCCATAAATGTGCCTATTCTGAGAATTTCGTACAGATGGAATCACACAATATGGGATCCTTTGTGACTAGCTTCTTTCACTTAACTTCACCGTTTTTAAGATTCATCCACATTGCAGTAAGTACTTCATTCTTTTCTATTGCTCAATAATATTTCATTATATGTGTGTACCACATATTATTTATCTGTTCACCAGTTGATAGACACTTGAGTTGTTTCCATTTTTTTGGTTGTTATGCTGTTCAAAATTCATGTACATGTTTTTGTGTGGACATAAGTTCTTATTTCCCATGGAAGGTACCTAGGAGTGGACTTGCTGGGCCATACGGTAACTCTATGTTTAACTTTTCAAGGAACTGCTGAGCTGTGTTCCTAAATGTACCATTTTACATTTCTAGTAGCAGTGAGTGAGTGTTTTCATTTCTCCCCATACTGAAGAAGATTGATCATCAGCTGTATTTTTGATATTTAATGAAGTGCTATCTCATTGTGGTTTTGATTTAGATTTCCCTGAAGACTAGTGATGCTGAGTTTGAGTGTCTGTTCATGTGTTATTGGTCATTTGCATATCTTCTTTGGAAAAATGTCTAATTGTATCCTTTGACAATTTTTAATTGGGTCATTTATTTTTTAATCATTGATTTATAAGAATTCTTTATATGTTTTGGATACAAGTCCCTTATCAGATATATGATTTGGAAATATTTTCTCCCATCCTGTGGGGTGTGTTTTCACTTTCTTGATGGTATCATCTGCAGCACAAAGAGCTTTTAATTTTGATGAAGTCTAATGTATACTTTTTTGGTCATTTGTGCTTTTGGGGCTGTATCAGAGAAGACTTTGCCTAATGCATGGTCACAAAGATTCACTCCTATGTTTTCTTCTAAGAGTTCTATAGTTTTAACTC
Source organism: Cheirogaleus medius (assembly GCA_008086735.1). Lineage (NCBI taxonomy): Eukaryota > Metazoa > Chordata > Mammalia > Primates > Cheirogaleidae > Cheirogaleus > Cheirogaleus medius. Next base: position 110,063,213 of record VBSM01000272.1, on the reverse strand, counting down.
TTACATTTAGATCTATGATCTATTTTGAGTTAGTTTTGTGTATGGTGTGAGGAAGAGGTCCAATTTAATTCTTTTACATGTGTATATAAAGCTGTTTGGCATCAAAAAGATTAGTCTCTCCCCCTTGAATTATCTGAGCACCTTTGTTGAAATCAACTAACCATAAACTTAAAAGTTTATTTGTGGACTCTCAATTATGTTCCATTGATTTATATGTCTGTCCTGATATCAATACTACACTGTCCTGATTATTGTACCTTTGTTGTAAGTTTTGGAATTGGGAATTGTGAGTCCTCCAATTTTGTTTTTCCTTTTCAAGATTGTTTTGAATATTCTGTTGCCTTGCATTTCCATATGAATTTTAGGATCAATTTATCAATTTGTGCAAAAAAGCCATCTATTATTTTGAAAGGGATTGCACTGAATCTCTAAATTATTTGGAGAGTATAGCCACCATAAATATATTGTCTTCTGATCGATGTATATGGGGTGTTTTCTCATTTATTTAGGTCTTCTGTATTTTTTTGATGTTGTTCTATAGTTTCTAGAGTACACATTTAATATTTCTTTTCAATGCTATATTTCTAAGAATTTTATTCTTTTTGATGCTATTATAAATGGAGTTGTTTTCTAAATTTAATTTTCAGGTTGTTCATTGAAACTGTATAAAAATACAGTTGAGATTTGTGTCTTGATCATGTATCCTGCAAACTTGCTAAAATTATTTATTAGTTCTAATAGTTTTTTAGTGGATTCCTCACAGTTTTTTATATACAAGATCATGCCATTTATGTATAGAGAGACTTTTACCTCTTCCCTTACAATCTGAATGCCATTTATTTCATTTCCTGCCCAATTATGTGGATAGAACTTACACTATAATATCGGTTAGAAGTGATGAGAGCAGACATCCTTGCTGTGTTCTTGATCTTGGGGATGGGAACATTCACTCTTTCACTGTTAAGTATATTGTTAGCTGTGGGTTTTTGTGATGCTGTTTAATATATTGAGAATGTTCCCTTTTATTACTAGTTTACTGAGTGCTTTTATTATAAAAAGGTGTTGATATGTCAAATGCTTTATCTTCATCTACAGAGATGGTCTTATGCATTTTATCCTTTATTGTACTTAATTCAATATTTTAACTTGTTGTAGACCTATTCAGATTTTCTATTTCTTTTTGAGTCAGTTTTAGGAGTTTGTGTATTTCTAGGAATTTGTCCATTTCATCTAAATTAAATAAGTTACTGCCCTACAATTGTTTATAGCACTCCTTTATAATCCATTTTACAGATCAGTGGTAATTTCCCCTGATTCTTCTCGATTAATAATTTTAGAAATTTGAACCTTCTCTTTTTTCCTAGTCAATCTTAAATAAAGTCTTATCAAATTTGTTGATCCTTTCAAAGAAATAACTTCTGATTTTATTGATTTTCCATTTTATTAATTCAGCTCTCTTCTTTATTATCTTCTTCCATCTGCTTGCTTTGGGATTAATTTGCTTTTTCTTCTTCCCCAGTGTCTTAACATGGAAAGTTAGGCCATTAATTTTATATTTTTCTTGTTTTTTAATATAGGCATTTGCAGCTATAAAATTCCCTCTAAGTACTGCTTAATCTGCATCACATATATGTTAGTGTTGTGTCTTCCTTTTTAAATCTCAAAGTATTTTTTGATATTTCCTTTTAATTCTTCTTTGACATATTGGTTATTTAGGAGCATGTTGTTTAATTTCCAAATTTTGTGTATTTCCCAAATTTTACTCTGCTATTGATTGAGTATATTCCATTGTGGTCATTGAACATACTTTGTATGGCTTCAATCCTTTTAAATTTATTTAGACTTTTTAAAATGATCTTATATAAGGTTTATATAGAGAATGTTCCTTGCATGCTTGAAAATAATGTATATTCTGCTTTTATTGGGTGGAGTGCTCTATAGACATCTGTTAGGCCTAGTTGGCTTATGTAATGTTAAAGTACTCTCTATATTTGTTGACCTTCTTCATAGTTATTGTATCAATTATTGAAAGTGAGATAATCAATTATTATTTTTGCATTGTCTATTTCCTTCTTTAATTCTATCAATTTCTACCTAACCTGTTTTGGGGGCTCTATGGTTAGATGCATATATGTTTATAATCATTATAGATTCTTGAAGAATTTGTTTTATCATTAAAATTTCCTTTTTAATCTCTAGAATTATTTTGTTTTAAAGTTTATATCATTTGATATTTATATAACTACTCCAAATCTCTTATTACCATATATCTTTTTCCATCTTCTTACTTTCAATCTGTTTATATCTTTAAATTTAAAATGTGTCTTCTGTAGATATCATATAGTTGGATCTTGTTTTTGTTTTGTCTAGTCTGAAAATCTTTGCTTTTTGTTTGATTATTTAATCCATTTACATTTAATGTTATTATTGATATGGTTGAATTTGTCTATTGTTTTACTTTTTGTTTTCTATACATCACATGTGGTTTTTGTTCCTCTATTTTTCATTTACTGCTTTATTTTGCATTGAGTGAATATTTCCTAATGTAGCATTTTAGTTTCTTCAGTGATTTTTTTTTTACCATATATTTTTCAGGGTGTTTTTTTCTAGTGGTTCCTCTAGGATTTGCAATATACGCCCTAACTTATGAGATTCTACTTTAGATTTATGCTAACTTAACTCAAGTGAAATATAAAAATGTTATTTCTATATAACTCCATTCCTTCCTCTTGTTTTAAAATATAATTATAAAGTTTGTTGTATTAACCTTTTTATTTAACATTTCTGGTCCTTTTTATTTCTTCCTGTGATTTTATTTACCAACTATGCCATTTTCTTCCTCTAATACATTTTTTGTTGTCACCTGCCTCCCCTGTGCTCTTATTGTCAAATATATTACAGTTTTATAGTTTGCAGGCCCAATAATAGGATTACATGCATATTATTTTATAAAATGGCATTTTAAATCAATTAAGTGAAAAAGTAGAAGAAATATGCAATTATACTATCTTTTACAATTAACTATGTAATTACCTTTATTGACACTTTTTGTTTCTTTGTATGGATTTGAATTACTGTCTGCTATCAATTATTACATTTAGTCTGAAAATTTTCCTTTTGTATTTTTAATAAAGCAGGTCTATTAGCAACAGATTCTCTGACTTTTTCTTTCTGGGGAGATCTTTATTTTCTCTTCACATTAGAAAGATTTTCTTGTTGGTTATAAGATTCTTGGTCGAAAGGGTTTTTGTTGTTGTTGTTTTTGTTGTTCTCTTTTTCTTTTAGCATTTTGAATGTCATCCACTGCTTTGGCCTCCAATGATTCTGACAAAAATCAGCTGTTAATATTATCGGGGCTTCCCTGTATGTGACCAGTTGTTTTTCTTTTGCTGCTTTCAAGACTTTTCTTTGTCTTTGCCTTCGGCATGCAACATTTTATCTATAATGAGTCTGGGTTTGGATCCCTTACATTAATCTGACTTACAATTTATTGAGCTTCTTGGATATATAGAATACAGATTTCTGTTAAATTTGGGCAGTTTTTAGTCATTATTTTTTTGAATATTTTTTGTGCTCTTTCTGCTCTTCTGATATGTTTATTGTACTTTGTTGATGTGTTTAATGATTTCCCACATTTATGGAGACTGGTAATTTTTGTTATTCTTTTTTCTCTCTGTTCATCGGATTTTATAATCTCTATTGACCTATCTTCAAGTTCACTGATTCTTTCTTCGATAAGCTCATTTCAACTGCTGAAGCCCTCTAGTGAATTTTTCATTTTGGCAAGTATACTTTTCAAGTCCAAAATTTTCACTTGGTTTGTTTTGATAATTTCTAGCTTTGTTGATATTCTCCATTTGATGAAACATTACAAACATACTCTCCTTTAGTTCTTAAAGCATGATTCCTTTAGCTCTTCGAACATATTTATAAGAATAGCTTTGATCACTTCATCTACTAAGTCCAAAATTTGGGTCTCTCAAAGGCACTTTTTGTTGCCTGTTTTTTAAATTTTTCCTATGTATTCACTATTTTCTGTTCCCTTTCCTTTCCTTTTTATTCTTTTCATTTTTTTTTTTTTTTGCTTAAAATGGGAATTTTAGATAATATATTATAGTGACTCTGGATACTAACCTCCCTCCTATGAGGCTTGCTGGTGTTATTTGCTTTTTTATCCTGTTAGTGACTTGGCTGGACTAGTTGAGTTGAAGTCTATTTTCTCTGCAGTGTGCTGCCTTTGATGTTGCTCCTCACAAGGTACAGCCTTGGGCATGCCAAAAGTCCCCCTGACCACTCCCCCCACCCCCAAGCATGACAGTAGTTTTAGCCAGGCTTTCTCCGACCATCTCTTTCTTTGATCTCCTTGCTAAGCTTCAGGCTGTTCTACCTCTTGGTATCACATCCAACTATCAGCCCCCACTAATTGGTAGCTGATTGCTTTATTGTTTTTGACAATGCCCCAGGGCATAAATTACTCCACAGTCTGATCCAATTAACATCAGGCCCCTTTCCAGGGGTAGTATTTGAAGCTAGTCTTTGAGGCTTGCTCTGACTTCAGGATGCCATTTCTTTACTGTCTCTCTCCATGGTTCTCTATGCTAAACGTTTAGCTTGTCTCCCATTTATTTTACTTGTTGACATTATGAAGCCATTAATATAAGCCTCCTCTTAGTCGTTCACCACCAAAATCTCCATTTGTTTGGACAATGTTCTTTGGCTTTAACTTTCCTATGCTCTGTTCCAAATAAAGTCAGCCCTCTTAGGGACGGCTACAGAGCTCTGGTTTTACAGCCTGTTTGCCCAGGAAGAGTTTTTGTAATACTGTTCTTGAGCTGAGAGTAGGAATAGAGGCCTCCTTCACTTGGAGTGATGGTGGTAGCTCTGGTATTCATAGCTTGCCTCACCTGGCATAGAATCTTCATCCCACAAGTGAACTGGGAATCCCTGACATCTTGGACATGCTTATTTGGAATTAAACTTCTGCAGCACAGAGCTGGGATAAGGGGTGGATGAGAAATTCTGGTTGCTTCCCTGCCCTGGGGAGAAACTGTAGCTTTTAAGTGGGAGCCGAGGAAGTGGTAGCCTCATGTTCTTGGAATATAGATTCTTCAGACTGAAGTGGAGTGAGGTGGGGCAGAGCAAGTCATAGTTCAGATGTCACAGACTCTAGCTGTTCTTACTGAGACTTAGTAGGTTCTCTTGAAATAATGCTTCTTCATTTCCTGTATGCCTTTAGGACAATTTCCAGAGATGTGATTTTTTTTTTAACATTTTCTATTAGTACCGTGCTGATCCTCAATCTTTTGTATTAAACCCAATTTTTTTTTTCACTAAGAGTTTATGGCATCTTTGCTGCTGTATTCTAAAATTTCACATAAGCATGCTTAGGCGTAGGCTGAAGTTTATCTGTTGTGCTGGATATTTGATGGGCCTCTTCAGTCCCCAAAATCATACCCTTTGGATCTGAGAAAATTCATTGAAGTATTGATTTGATGATTCTCTTCTTCCCATGTGACCTCTACTCCTTCTGGAATGCTTTTAATTCAAATGTCAGCCTCTGTGGGCTGGAAAATATCTCATCTCTACATTTTTCTGTCTTTAATTTTTTGTTTTACTTTCTAGATATGTTTTTCAAATTTTTAATTCTACTGTCATGTTTTTAATGTCTAAGAACTTTACTTTTGATCTTCAAATGTTCTTTTTAGAAAAATAACATGTGTTCTTATTTTTATAGATGTCATGTCTTGTATCTTTCCTCTCTGAGAATAATGACTGATTTAATATAGTTTTCTTATTTTTGAAGACTCACTTTCCTTTTTGTTTGTCTTGGGCACTGTCTTTCACAATAGATGTTTTCTTCAAATGTTTTGGTCATTTTGGATACTTAATCTCTGCTTGTGTTTAAGAGTAGAATTGTAAAATGCTGATTGGAAGCTCACTGATTCCATGAAGTTGCGGACTCTACAGCAGTGGTTCTCAAAGTGTGGTCCATGGGCCATTCCCAGGTGCTTGTTAGATATGTATATTCTTGAGACCCTCCCAGACCTTCTGAATCAGAGTCTCTGGTAGTTGGGCCCAGGAACCTGTATTTTAATACCCTCTTGCACCATAACCGTTATTCATGCTGAAGTTTGAGAAGCACTGAAAGTTAAGGTCAGTCTGCCTCATTGGAAGAATCTGCGTGTCAGTATTTTCATGCCTCTTCTTCTGGACTGGCTGGTATCCCAGGATCATCTCTCGCTGCCGGACCTCTAAGAGCCCAGTAGGGAAAGAACCTGGGGATTCTCAGCATTCGTTATTGCAACACTTCTTTAATCCCCTGTTTTCAGTTTGGATTCTGTTTTCAGCTGTGCCTGACACCATTCAGTCCCGAGACTGCTTACCCCTCGCTGGAATTAGACCTCCGCTCTTTCTTCAGGTGATGGAGGGGCAGTTCCCTCCTGTCCCTCTTGCTGGTTCTGCTATATCCCTTGGTTTTATGACCTCCCCCAAGTTGGCTCCCAGATTCCACATAGAGCCCCCCAAAGCCTGCTGCAGGCACCTCAGGCCCCCTCTTGCTTGCTGTGCTTTGGTGCACCGGCTCTCAGCCACGCCTGGTCACTGCAGCAGCCCTCCTGACACAGCGCGTTGGCACCAGCCTTTTCCTCCAGTGATGCTTTCTTCTTCCGCCCCCCCCCCACAGCCCAATTCTTTACCACCCGTTATGGGTTGAAATGCGTCCTCCCAAAAGATGTTTGAAGCCCTAACCCCCAGTAGCTGCGAATGTGACCTTATTTGGAAATAGGGTCATTGCTGATGTTCACACTGAGATGAGGTCGTTAGAGTGGTTGCTCATCCAGTATGACCGGGGTCCTTATAAAAAGGGGGGATCTGGACACAGACAGGTGCACAGGGAGGACACCGTGTGAACATGAAGGCAGAGATCAGGGTGATGCAGCAGGAGCCAAGGGACGCCGAAGGTTGCCAGCAAGCCACCCGCAGCTGGGGGAGAGGCCGGGCATGGGTCCCCTTCTCAGAGCCCTCAGCAGTAACCAACCCTGCCGACACCTCGATCTCAGACTTCTGGCCTCCAGAACTGTGAGACAATGAATTCCGTTGTTGAAGCCACCCTAGCATGTGGCACTTGGTTACAGCAGCCCCAGGACACTGCACCACCCTCCGGTCCTCCTCGGGTGATCACTCGCCTTTGATCAAGGACCTCTTTGCTTTGTGTCCCCACACCTTACCCTTTGTATCCAAGCACTTTCTGCAGTACACTTATTTAATTGCAGTTTATTTATATAATAATTTAATCATTTAGCTACTCGTGCAATTATTTGCCCTCATCGGCCTCCCTGTCACCCCTCTGTGCATGGAGGGGCCACGTCTGTTTCATTTACTAACATACCCCAGGTGTCTAGCACAAGCCCCAGCCGCAGTGACCTCAGTTAGTACTGCTCGAAGGACTGGACTTGCTTTGATTTCTTCCTTCTGCCTCCCCTGGAGGGGTTGCCTTGGCTTCGGACTTACCAGGCAGTCTGGGACCCTGGCCCTTCTACTGGAGCAGAAGTTCCAAGCCTGCCCCAAGCCACACCTAGTGCAGGTTGGCCACGGACTGCCTGGGCTGCCACCAGGGAATGAGGGAAGTGACCTCCACGTACTGCCCTGACAGCAGAGGCCCCACCTGGGCATTGGGCTCACCTGGGGGACTTATAAAGTGCTGAAGCCTTGGCTTCACGCCAGATCCATCTCCCCACGTGCTTCTCATATGAGAATCACTGACTTTAATTCCATTCACGTCTGTCTTAAGTAGAGTACTAACTTATTGTCATCTGGGTTCGTGGCTTGTAGCAGATTTAAAACCAGAAGTGACTATGGGAGGGGGCACCAGGAACTAGTCCCAAACAACAAACAGTAGAGTTCCCCGAATTCAACAGGATCACTAAGTATAGAGACAAACAGGCCTCTCCTCTGCCCCACACTATGCTGTTCGCAATGGTGGGCTTAAGCTAACAGGAAAAATTCTATTATGCTCTGTACGCATTTCTTAAGAAGGTTGAAAACAATAAGTCATCAACATTGCCAGATTGAGTTTTTCTGATGTGCCGGGCTCAGCTCTGAGCAGAGACGATGCTTTATTTAAACCTCACAAGAATCTTGTGGGTTATGTCCTACTGATATTCCCATTTTTCAGACGAGGAAACTGAGGCCTAGAGACAATAAGTGAGTCGCTCAAGGTCACATTACTAGTAATTGGAGGGACAAACTCAAACCCACATCTGCCCAATGCAGAAGTTGGTAATATTAATCTTTATTTGAAGAAGTTCCTTTTTATTTTTCCCATAAAAGGCAAATTTGTTGGGAAAATTCATTTATGAGGAAGATGTCATTACCTATCAGTGCCATGTTAATGAACAAGGGGTGTATTTGCTTAAAAATCACCCACAGATATGGATTGGACAATGGCTGACAAATGTGAAAATTTTCAATAGATATTTAATTTTTATTGAGACCACTTTGGTCAATAAAGAGAAAAATACAAGTGATGCTATCACATTTCACTCCTTCACACCTTCTGAATGGAAGCAGACCCATTGCGGGGTGGTGTCTGCTGGGTTTCCCCAGTCTGAGTAGCACTGAATGGCAGAAATATGCTCTTTTACTACCTCGTCCCTTTTCCGGCCTGTCTTGAGGCCATTTGGTAAAATGCCTGGCTTGGGACAGGGTGTTCCTTGTGGGCTGGGCCAGGCCCCGATGTTGCCTTACTTTCCTGCCTAGTGAGTTCAGATCAGGTTGCTGTCTTAAGCTGATTCTCGTAAAAGTCTGTGAATAAGAAGAAGGAGAGCTTGCGGCATTGGGAGATTTAATTCCTCTCCTGGTAGCAAGAAGGTCATTCTGAATATCTGTTTGCAGGTAACTAAGCAGCTCTGCCTTCCTCTGCAGGTTCTAAGCTCTCTCCTCTGAGACAGGTCGTAGCGGTTTCTTCTAGGAAGTCCAAATGCAGAAAAGAGGAATTGAGTGAAAGAGCGTTTTGTGTTCACTCACACTTCCTCCTCTAGTGGCTGATTATGAAAAGCCCCAACCTAACGGATGGCTGGAGGCAGGGCTCTTTGTCGAAGACACTATTATTAACTGACGAAGGGCACGTGTCCTCCACGGAGGTGTCTCGGGAGGGCAGCTATCCGGCCAGGCCAGATGATGTCCTGATATTCTATTAGCTGCGATGAAAGTAGCTTGGCATGTGGGGGAGAACATTTTAAAATCGGCCACTTTTACTCTGAAGGGCAAAGATAAGTATTAAATCTGCATTTATCTTTCACTAATTGCAAGAAGATTTCTAAGTCTTAAAGGTTACTTCCTTGGCATTTAAGTGACCAAGACCCCAGTTTTGGTGCCTAAGGAAGATTTAAATTCATACTAGACTGATTAAGAAACAGAAATGAAACTTCCAGGGTAGAAATGGATGGGCAATCCCCAGACCATTCATTGGTACTTTTTGGCTTATTGAGCCAAATATACTGATAACAACCTTTAGTATCCACAGTTACCTGAGCTCAGCTCTCAGCTGGGATTGCACTTGGGGCTTCCCAGCATTGGAAGGGACCTCAGAAGCCTAAACAAGCGAGAACATGAGGGATAGGAAAAAGTGACGAGGAACCAGTATTTATATAACCACTAAAAATTCAGATTATTTTTGGTTTGTACTTAACTTTTTATTACTTTATGCTTATAAATAGCATCCTATATATTGATTAATTTAGGTTGTCGTAGGGGCAAGAGTACCCAGGCATTGCAATACTTAAAATATATTAAAAATAACCTAGAGCCTTAATCACGAAACTGCAAACAGGTTGAAGGAATCAGTTTCTTTCTTGCTGGTTAATAAGGGGAGAGTGGAAAGATGTGTGTTAATCTTAAGGCAACGCTTATCTTGTATAAAGCACAAATCTATTGGGTATTTTTCTTTTGAGTCAACTCTAGTATGAAGAACAAAGGCTCAAATATCTCATGAAAAATTCACTGGCTCTAGGTTCATAAAGAGTATCTGGCACAGTCCAATATAATTGTCTGCCTTAATGGAAATGGTCGATATCTGCAATGGCCACATGTGGCTACTTCCGCACTTGAACTGTAGTGAGTGTAACCAAGTAGCTAAATTCTTTATTTTGCCTTAATTAATTCACCTTTATGTTGAAATAGACAAAGCTAGAAGCTGACACATTGAGCAGTGTAGAACTGTGTACAATGACCTCTTAAAGCTCACTGGTATCTTTTTTACGCTGATAACTTTTAATTGAAAAAGTATACTTACACCTAGCAAAATAAAGTAAATTTAGTAAAAACACATCTATTCGATAAAGAAAACGAAATTATGTATTCCTTCTATGTCCTACTCCAGTCCCTCTTTTGAGATGCAACTGTAGATAATGTCTTCATTTATCTCTACAAGAGTCATACGTGTTCACATTTCTTTAGGTAAGTGGGAACATAGTGTACCCACTATTGTCCCTCCCTTACTTCTTTCACTTTAGCACATCTGGAGACATTGTCACATGAGCTCTCAGGCTGCCTCGCCATTGAAACGGTTGCGCGGTATTCCACGATCTGGGTGCACCTGTGTCTATCGAATCGGTCCCCCGATGGTAGACATTTTGGTTGTTCATGTCCAGTTGCTGTCGTAAGCATCACTGAGCGGGCCATTCATCCCTTCAGCTCGTATGTGTGTGCCTCGTATTTTCTATGTTGCTGAATTGCACGGGAAGAGACATCTCAAAGGCAACACCAGAGTACAAATTATTTAGGATTTAACAAGTTTTCTTCCTTGAGTTGCTCTCAGAAACAGACAATAGTGAGTATGATTTCCAGACAAGGAGCTTGACGTTGACTATAAGCACCACGGGAGAAAGATTTGCCATCTACTTTGTGCAGTGATGTACCTTGTTCACAGTCCCGGTCCATAGCCGGGGCTCACTGGGTCTTTGTTCAGTGAATGAGTGGATGTCCCGGTTGTAGATCATATTCTGAAGACTGTCACCTGCTTTGGAAAGGATCTCGTTAAAAAGGGAACGGGTTACATTTGTCTTGGATAGCAAAGACTATTAATAGCTCTGACAATCAAATATTATTTAGTTTTTAATTGCTTCATATCCATCCTTGAAGAAATGTCCATTACTATTTCTACAGAAATATTAATGGAAACGTTAAAATACCTTACAGATATTGAGAGTTGCTCTTCTTTTCTTAAAATGTGTTGAAATCACATAGAAATTGGTATAAAGACGCCACTGGCTATGCTGAGGACTGAGAGCCCTGCTCCCGGCTGCTCCCAGGGGGCCTTCTTCAGCTGAGGGGACGCTGCCCTCGGCCACCCTCATGCATGCAATGCTTCCTGCAAGGCAAGGGACAGAAACCGTGGGCAAGACAGCAGGTGGATGTGGGATCTGGCCTCTCCTTCCTCTCTCTCCAGCCTCTCCAACCACAGATCTCCATGAACACTCTGCTCCTTCTCCTATAACCACTCCACATCCCTCCCCCATTCCCTTGAAACAGTCCCTCTGCAAGGGCTTGCTCCCGTCCTTTGCTCTGCGCCCACCTGCTATCTCTGCGGGATTTGGGCTTCTGTGGCTCAGCCCTCTGCAGGACAATGGTGACGTGAACCTGACACCAAGATGGTTAATTTCACGTGTCAACTACTGGGCCATGGGACGCCCAGAGAGCTGGTTAAACCTTCTTTCTGGGCATGTCTGTGAGGGTGTTTTGGGAAGAGACTAACCTTTGAATTGGTGGGCTGGGTAAAGCAGAAGGCCCTCCCCAGTGTCTGTGGAACCATCAAACTGTTGAAGGCCTGAGTAGGACATAAAGAAGGAGCAAGGTTGAATTTGTTCTCTTCCTGACTGCTTGAGCTGGGACATCAAACTTCTGCCCTCAGAGCTCCTGCTTCTCCGGGCTTCAGACCCAGACCAGGGTCTACACCAGCGGCCCTCTAGCTCTCAGTTGTTTGCACTAGGCAGCCAGCTTTCCTGGATCTCCAACGTGCTGATGGCAAACCATGGGACTTCTCAGCCTCCATAATCAGGTGTGCCAATAACTTATTATTATTATTATTTGAGACAGAGTCTCACTCTGTTGCCTGGGCTAGAGTGCTGTGGTGTCAGCCTAGCTCACAGCAATCTCAAACTCCTGGACTCAAGCGATCCTCCTGCCTCAGCCTCCCAAGTAGCTGGGACTACAGGCATGCATCACCATGTCCGGCTAATTTTTTCTATATTTTTAGTTGGCCAATTAATTTTTTTCTATTTTTAGTAAAGATGAGGTTCTCGCTCTTGCTCAGGCTGGTTTCAAACTCCTGACCTTGAGCAATTTGCCCGCCTCAGCCTCCCAGAGTCCTAGGATTACAGGTGTGAGCCACCACGCCCTGCCACCAATAACTTATGATAAATCTCTTCTCTCTCTCTCAGAGATATCTATCTCTCTCTATATATGTATCTATAGGATATATATATCTACATATATATGTGTGTATATATGTATAACTCCTATTGGTGGTTTCACAAATATATTCCATAATAAGATATATTTATTCTATTGATTCTGTTTCTTTGGAGAACCCTGACTAATATAGGCATTTTCCTTTGTTTGGATATTTTAATAATGAGATAAGGTAAAAATGGGATCTCACCCAACACATTTGCAGTGTAGAGGGAGCTGTGGAGTGAGACCCAAGTCCAACAGTCTACCTGTGACTCTTAGGAGGGTGTGGGTGGCACGAAGGAGAAGTAACAAACAGTATAGGGAGGACAGGCCTGCGGACCCACAAGTGTGGAGGAAAGTGTGTTCACACCTGGATTTCACCTCGACCGGACCAGATAGACCAGAAGTGAAGGAGACGAGAAACACCGACGTTGACTTCCAGCACGTGCATGAAGAACCTGCTCCCTGTATTGTGGTTCACAAACCTTCTCTGGTTTCATAATTTACTTTATTTTACTTCTTCCTTGCCTTTTAACTTGATTATAGATATTTTTATTAAGAAAATAAAAAATCAAACAACCCAGAAAAATATAGTAGACAAACAAAAAGCTGATATCCCACTATGTAGACAACTACCATTACCATTTTCATTGTAACGGTTATATTTTACATAAGTGAGGTCATGTTGCAAATGTTGTTTTTCCTAAATTACCCCCCCACCCTGTTTTTTAGTTTTTGTTTTTTCACCTTTCTCTCTTCCCCTCTCTCCGCCTCAGCCCAATCAGGTAACAGATGTTTACATTTGATGTGCAGCATTTTTTCCACTCTTACCAGATCACACATACGTGCACACACACGTGCAGATATAGGTTTTTGTTTGTTTGCTTTACAAAAGTGAGATATATCATATACTCTTCTGTATCTTGCTTTTCTCAGTTAATTAAATATAGTGAAAATATCATGTTTAAAAATGCATCCCTCGTCCTGGGCGATACATACATTCTCCAGAATATTCCTCTATCTGAATTGCTTGGTCTTACTTTTTTTATTATTCAAATATTTTTCTTGTTTAGTTTTCAAATTAAGCATTTTAAGTGTGTCTGAAATGAGTCACGGGTCCAGTTTTATCTTATCCCCAATTTGTCTGACTTCTCTCAAGCCATTCAAATTTGGTTCAAGTAAATTAAAAGAAAAAAACCCCCATACAGTTTTGTCCTTTTTTTCTCTGCATTGGCTTTTTCCCCTGTCTTCTCCATGTTCCTGATCTGTCTCTGACATCTTACCCTTTTCTTCTGCTCTTGCCTCAAGGCATGGAGCCTTACTAAGGACAGCTACAACGGCAGCAGCAGCACCGCGGCAGCGGTCATAGTAGCAAATATTTACAGCGCTGGGTCTTGGGCCCTCTGCATGCCAGGCGCTGGTCTAGGCGCTTGGAAGGTTGTAACTCAGTTGATCTTCACAGCCTGTGGCATAGGCAGGGTTAATAGCCCAGTCTTTGGAGGCCAGAGGCTAAATAATCCATGCAAGTCACCTCCCCAGTGGCCCTGCCAGGGTCCCACCCCAGCCCAGGTCTTAACCACTGGGTGCCAGACCCACGTCACTGGCTTCGGGTATACACGACGCAGCGCTGGCCACTCCCCTTCCTCCACTTGGTGTTGGGGACCCTTGTTCTTCCCTGTTCATACCCGCCCAGCGAGGACGGAGCCCCCTCAGAGACCCCTCAGGCATCTCATCAAAGCCCCCTTCCATGGTGTCTGATGAGCCACCCACGAAGCCACAGAATTCTGCCGTGGTTGGTGCCACGGAGGCCATGCAAGGGCCTCTGTGCTGCTTCCCCGGTCTGCTGCCCTCAGGGCCACACTGGGTCACGTCCCCAAACGCTCATAGCTCCATGCTAAAACCTGGATTCCGTCCCCACCCTGGGAGCTGGGAGACCCCCTGTAACGGGGACCCAGGGACCGACCGCTGCCTCACACCCCGCCCATCTCGAGAATTCGGTATGAACACAACTCTGTCAACAGGGGCAGTCTGCAACCCTCTCATCTGTAGACAGGAGTCGGGGGGCTGGGGGGAACCAGATGCCCGAGGCAGCTCTGTCCTGCGTTCCCAGCCCGGCTCTTCCCGGCCTCCCTCCCCCGCGTGGAATCCCAGTGGGCCGCGATCAGCACTCTCCACACAGGCTGTGGTTCGCTTTGAAGTGTTCTCTGCTTCTAAAGTGTATTTGATACAAACCCCGCCTTGACCTTTTCTTATAATTCAAATCCCTAGACTCAGTACCTGTCTTCATTTAAAGAATACCTTGTTAGAGTGCCTACGAGCCAGCCACCTGCCCAGTGCAGAGTAGGGAAATATTTATTTTGATGAAATGTTTATGCAGTTGATGTGACATCTAAGAAGTTGTTTTTTAATCCCCCCTCCATCTGGGTACCTTTTTGTGCTATCCCAGTTCTGGGTCTCCTGGGCTGTGATGCGGAGGAGCTGTCACTAAGGGTCCCTGTGTCTTGCCTCATTTGAAGTTTCTCTTGCAAATCCAATCTTTCTTCATCATTTGGCAGATATTCATTGACCACTCAGGCCATGGCAGGCATTGTTCTAGGTGAGATGAACGCAGTAGTGGACAGAAAGACAGAATCCAGCTTTCGTGCAGGTGGATGCGCCAATAAACACATACATATATTTATGAATCGACATTCGGAAGGCAGAGCTCAGAGGAAAGGACTGACAAGGTAGAAAATGCTACGGGTGGGGGTTGTCAGGGAAAGGCTCTCTGAAGAGCAGGCGTTGGCCCTGGCAGTGGTGGCAGTGGGGGGCAGGCCACGGGGGTGTCTGAGGGCAGAGTGTGGGAACGCGCTGGGTGTGTTGGAGCAAAACCCAGCAAGCCAGTGCTGGATGTGTGAGCTGGAACGTGGGATCGGAGGGCAATGAAGAGTTTGGCCAGGGCTTCCTGTGATTCTATTGCTGTGTGTGTGTGTGTGTGTGTGTGTGTGTGAGCAGTGCAGGATCGTGCTGGTGTTTTATAGAGACTAGACTGTGGGGTGTGAGGGAGGGAGCCGGGAGGAACATGAAGGCCTCTGAGAGTTGATGGTGTCCCTGTGCTTGGTCAGTCTCCTCTGTCCACACCAGCGTCCACTCTGGAACTTCAGAAGTCATTATAGCATCTTTCAGCCTCTCCCCACGCCTATCTCCTCCCCACTTAGAGGGGGACCTGTCCTTACAGGACCTATGAGTGTTGGGCTTGGGTTCAGGGCCAGCTCTGCCCCTAAGTGGCTGGTGATGTATACAGTGGGGGTTTCTGGACCTCTTTGAGCCGAGGCTTCCTCATCTGAAGAATAGGGAGGGTGGCGACTGCACTTACGTCCCTGATAAGGACTGACTTTGGTGAGTGTGTCCAGCACTTGGCATAGAACTGGGCATACAGATGCTGAACACGTGCTGGTGACAAGCTACAATACCATTCTATTGAGAATAATGCAACCGTCATCAGTATTAAAGTATTTCTGAGTCCTGTTCATTTCATTCTTTAAGTATCTTCCAATATCATACAAGTGTCTTCATCCCAGAACACACACACACACACACACAAACACACACACACACACACAGACTAGCTAGCTGAATTAGATGTGTCAGTTCCCAACTATAGAGCTTATCTCATTAAATGATTGTCACTGTTACTTGAATCCCCCAGTAAATTGTGACATTAGTAGGGACTGCATTTTGGCCACTTTTTTTTTTTTACACACGGTAAAGTGTGAAAGGTGTGCAAGACTTAAGTGTGCCGCTTGATGAATCTTTACATGTGCACGTCCCATGTGACACCAGCCCAGACCCAGACAGAGAACATGGCAAGCAGCCCAGAGGCTCCCTATGCCCCTCCCAGTCCATCCTCGCCCAACTTCCAGCTCCCCAGGAACTATTACAGCAGCCTGTGGATACCAGACACACACCACGTATTTGTGGGAGGACTCCCTCCGTTCACTGGAGGAAGAAATGGGCTGGTCGCTGCTGCTGACATTCTTGGTCATCCCTCCCCTTGGCAGTTCTGGGACCAGAGGTGCGATAGTTGCGATAGTGACTGGTTTCAATGTAATCTGAACACCTGACAGCCGGAGTGAGGCTTTGTCGAGTAATATATATTGGTGTATATTTGTGTTGCTGTAGGTCCGGTTGCAGATGGCACCATGTAGCTGTTTTCTGTGTAGCCCTGATCAGAGACATCTCCCGTGTCTCGCTGAATCATCTCAACAATCTTCCAAGGTGAGAAGAGCAGGTGTTATGATTCCATCTTCCAGGACAAGAAACTGAGACTCCGGGATAAAATTCTGAATTCCTTCTCTGGGCCTGTGGGGGCAGCATGACAGGCCCACGTGTGCCCGGGAGAAAGGCCCCGGTGTCCTTGTCCGAGTCTGCCTTCCTTCCTCTCAGGAAGCCTTTCCGTGCCTGTTGCCTTTTGATTTCAGGCATTTGGGGTTCTATTGGGGTTTAATTATGTTCCCCTTTCCCCAAAAGATAATGTTGAAATCCTAACCCACAGTACTTCAGAACGTGGCCCTATTTGGAAGTAGGGTCATTGCAGGTGTAATCAGTTAGACTAGGTCACGGTGGAGAAGGATGAGTCACTAATCCAATGTGACTGCTGTCCTTATGAGAAGAGGAGCGGAGACACAGAGATACGCATGCAGGGAGAGGCCATGTGAGGACACGGCAGAGGTTGGGGTGATGCAGCCATAAACCATGGAGTGCCCAAGATCACCAGCACCCAACAGAGTCTAGGAAGAGACAAGAAAGAATTGTCCCCTACAAGTTCCAGAAGGAGTAGAGCCCAACCAGCACTTTGAGTTTGGACCGAATTGTAAGACAATAGATTTCTGTTTTAAGTCTAAGTTTGTGGACCTTTGTTTCAGCAGCCCTAGGAAATTAATACGGGTCCCATGTGGGCAGCTACGTATTATCATGATGGGAATTAATGACACAGGTCCGCAGGAGTGAGCCTCCCCACTGCAGCCACCCTCCTGCCTGACCCCCTCACTCATCCCTGCTGACAGTCAACCCCGACCCTTCCTTTAGCACATGGCTCAAGAGCCATTGCTTCCAGATGTTCTTTTCCGTCGCCCAACAGAAAGCAGAGGACTAACAGACACCATAACTGGGATGTGGCTCCCCCAGTGCGCACTGTCTCTTGTTTAGCAACAGTTCAGTGGGCACAAAGGCGGCCTCTTTGACTTCATCTCTCTTTAGCTACGAAAGTTGACCCAGAGCTGTAGCGAGGCAGGGGTCGGGGAAAGGGGATGCCACATGGAATTGATCCAGGTCAAAGGGTGCTCTTCCAGATGCGAGGTATCACACCAATCAGGAATAGGAATCACGTTAAACCTAACCTCTTAAAGTTGGCTTTTCCGGATGTTTACACTCTCAGGCTAGAATGCCTCCCTTCCTTGATGCAGGTTTGCATGTTGACGTCACAACTGGACTCGAGGGCTCGATGAACTTGCCATTTTCCCCAAAAGGCCGCTCTGAGAGGGAGTATGAAGTACAGTTCTCTATTTCTCTTCTAAGTTGCACAGTGCTTTACGTGTACTCGTGTGTGTGCATCGTAGGGCGGGCTCCCTTTCTACCTACATTAGAGATGTCCCTTCCAGTGCACAGATATGCACCGAGTGCATACATGTGCCAGGCCTTGGGGATACCTTGCAGAACAGCAGAGAGTCTGGTCTCATGGAGCTTACAGTGTAGTGGGATATAAGTGGGTTTTTTACCGAAGTATGTTAAATAAATACATATGAAAAGAGAGTTTGGTGCGTGTGCTAGGCCCATTCAAGATCCTTAGCCCATTCAGCCTGTGGTGGACACGTTACACAGACAAGCACAGAGGGTTGGCCTCATGGGCTGGCTGGCACCAACGTGATGGCACAGGGTCCCACCCTGTCCCACACTCTGAAAGGCCTGCACTTGGGGTTGAGTGCTCTCCAGTTTCTATCTTGAAATTGTTAATAATATTGCTCCTGAAATCATGTTTTCTAAGTCTGATGGGACAATGGAACATGCAGGGGGAACCGGAGCTGGGGCTGTGCACCTTTCTGCCACCTGCCAACTCTGGGAGGGGTTCTCCTCTGCCCAACCCCCCACCGCGTGTTCCCTGGGTCTTGCCCAGCCTCTGCCCCTGCAATTATCTCTGCTCTCCAACAGGTGATCTGTGTTCCGCGCCCTGGAGGCGCCATTGCCAGCGGGGTCTGGGCGTGCGCACAGGACGCACTGCGTGGGATCTGGGATGAGGCGCGATGGCCAAGGTCCCCGCGTCGGGCAGGCAGTGTGCCACAGGCCCGTTCCACATGGGACTGGAGCCTCTCGCGCACCTCCCACCCAGGTACCGAGAGCTTCTCAGCCAGGAGGCCACAGTCCCGCGAGGTCTCCGCTCCACCGCACTCGGCCGTGGTCTGTGGAGAGGGAGACCGTGGAGCGGCTCCCCCAGCCCCCAACCTGGGCTGGGCCCGGCAGAGGGCGGGAAGCCACCCTGCAGGTGTAGGTGGCTCGTGCGTGCTGCCCTGAGTCACCTGGCGGGGCCCTGGCACCCGTGAGGGGCTGCGCTCACTCCGAACGTTCCCATGCCCACGGGAGCCCAGCGTTAGGCGGCAAAGGAAAGACACCACGCCAGGTTGAGAGAGACTGCAAAGAAAGGAGGAGGCTTTCTATTTTAGTACTTTTAATGGTGATTTTTTTT
>VBSM01000272.1:110014879-110043945 GCA_008086735.1 Cheirogaleus medius | reverse complement strand
TTGTGATGAATTTCATTTCTTATAATTCAAGGCGGGGGGGGGAGGGTTGGGGGGATTGGATGTATGGGGAAAGTCTTCTCCCATTGCCCCCCATCTGTGTTCAAATTTTCGTGCTTTCATTTATTTTTTCAATGTTATTTGTATTTCTTTGGGGAGGAGAGGTGGCAACGAAGAGAGGCTGGGGGAGAAATTGCTCTGTAATCATTTGAAGGAGCTTACCTAGCCAAGTGACAGCTCAGAGCCTAACTCCGGTACTAGATAGCTGCCTCATTCAGAATAAACCAGGTTTGGTGACAGGAGAGACAGGAGACAGGAAGATCGCCACTTTGCCTATTGCAACCTGAAAAGGGATATGACATGCCAAGTGCAGGCAGGTGCAGGGGTCGGTGAAGAACATTTGCCTTCAGATTTAAAGATTTTTGAGCTTTTAAAACATGTGCTTTAATTCTACTACAATTTATCTCCAGCAGCAATGAAGGCTTTAAGAAAGATCTATCCTTCTATGCGCCCCCCCTCCTTTGGTACTACATATTCCTCGCGGTCGTTTATGTAAAAATATGCACTGATAAGCATTACATCATCTGAAATGTTGACAATTTTTTTTAAGAAAACACCTGTATAGTTGTAAAAATGAAATCAGTGAATATTGTAAACAGCATTCCTCTCCTCATGCCAGCCAATATTATAATTTGAAATGCTTTCTTCCTGGGTATTGAGAAAGCTATTGCTCTTGACTCGGTCAGACCCAGTTAGTGAGTGTGACTGCACCTTAGGTTGCCTGTCACACGTAAATATGAACTTACATGTATGAATGGCTTCCTCTCATGTGGGAAGGAGAGGAAATTGTCATCATTTGACATTGCCTGGGAGTACCTACAGCTTAAATTCCCATTTCAAATTTTGGAACACACATCTGCATACAATGTATAACCTGCTGACAGTTTAAATTAAACCATTAAGCAGAATCCCCTGCGTAGGGGGGAGAGGGAGACAGAGAGAAAAAGAGAGAGAGAGGAGAGAGGAGAAGGGAAGAGAGGAGGAGAGGAAATCTGGCCCTTGTGAGAAAATACCAGAAGCAAAGGGAGACTCTAAGATTTTCCTGGAAGATACACAGGGAAGCTCTGGCTGCATAGGAGTGCATTTTCTTTGCCTACCTAGATATTGCTTAAAGAATCAACATACCAACAGGCCAGGAAAAAAAGCATAAATGTCAGATTTTGAAAAAATGATGACTAAGATAAAGGTAGAGTTGAAAGAAGGAACTCCCCAAATTAACATTCAAATGGCACTTTGCTCTCTGATATAACCTAAAGCAAAGTGTTTGAAACTTTCATTTTGAGATTTCCTAGCAGGATAGAATTGCAACAAGTTCTGACAAGGCTCACGTCTTTCCCAGAGGGCACTGTCCCTGGCCTGCATCCGCCTGGGAATTTACCTTGGGGGAAAGATCTGCTTTAGGGAACATGTGGAGATGTGTCAGGGAAGGCAGCCCTTTCTGCTGCTCTGCTCATGTGCCCTCATAAGAAACATACAAATGCTCATAGATGTGTTCTTAAGCCACAAAGCCTTGACAGCCTGTCTCGCCTGTCAGGCCATACATCTCTGGACTCCTCCAAAAGGCCTGGGTTAGAGGATGAAGCAAAATTTCTACCCTATTGGGAAGTATGTGTTTCAGGATGACGAAAGAGGTTGTGCTTCTGGTTGTCAGTCAACCAGTATCTATTAACAGTTTAAGTTAGGCATGACAAAAATACTATGGAAGAATTTATGATAATCTTTCTCTGATACAGAGATGCTATATATGTGTTTGGGATTTTTTAGTCAGTATTTTATAACTAAAATAAACAATCATAGAAAAAATCATATCTAGTAAGAAAATTAGATAAAGCCTCAAATATTCTTCTCCAATATGGAAAATATATGCAACGAACATGTAGGCATACATGTATTGAGTTCTGTGAGTGTTATCTTCTGTTCAAGACTTTTAAAATCAATTGCTAATCACTATCATTGTTACTGTAATGAATATAGGTGGAAGACACAATATAAGACATAACCAGTACACGAAAATGAATATTTTACATTGCTGTATTATGTATTCTGATTCTATGTGCCAGGAAGCTGTGGAACTATCTTATATAAAAATGGCCCTCTCTTTATATGATCAAGTCTTTTTTTGGGTTTTTTTAACCTTGACTTTAGAGCTTTGGGATCCTTCATTTTGGGGGGCAACCAGCCTTAAAGAGTTTTCTAAGAAATGATGTTCAATACATATTGTGAAAAGGATCATAAAATCTATAGTCTTGTCAAAATGAAATAAGAGCCCAGTTTGGAACGCTGCCTGTTCATAAGATCATGTTTCAAAAATGTGAAAGTAAATGGTTCTTACCTATCTGAATGAGACTTGAAAAAATGGAGAAGTATTTTTTTTTTTTTTATCAACAACTGTCATATTTTGGTCTACCTTAATTTTGAAAAATTTCTGAATGTGTATTAAAAGATTTGTGAATTCTAATGCCTAAACTGATTACTGCTAGGCCTCAACCACCAAAATGCCTGCCATGATAAAAAAAAAGATTTTTTTCATTTGTAAAAGATTATGTAGTTTAATATTTGGGGTGCTGATAGAATAATCCTGTAATATATCTGCATTTTAACAGTAGACAGGGGCATGTATGGGATATACATTTATTTCTTAATAAAAATGTGGTTGCTGGACAGGTTGCAGACAGTATTTTGGGCAAAAAATCCCCCAGAAGTCAGAGACCAGTCTCTTCATGGGTTAAACCCTTGAATGAATGACCTCACCTGATAAGGTGCAGTAATCATGTGGTAAAGCAGTCAACTTGTTCTGCAATGTTCTGGAAATACACAAGAGCTTCTGTTATAGCGCAAGGAACTGGGGTACACATATGTGCAGACACTCACCCACATACGTCCCCCAGTGTCTTCTCAGCTCACGCATCCTACTGCATTGTGTTTCATCACAGTTTCTCTTGATTTTAACCCCAGAGGGAACATTCTAGTTACAAGCATAGATGGGCCTTCAGTTAAACAGAATCAGCAGAGGTATTACACATATTTTTGCTAGTATCCTAGCATCTCTGTGTTTATACACACACATCCTTGATATGGTCTTTTCCTGAGCTGTGGGATTTTTAGCTTTACTGCATCCGATTTCAGGGGGCCCAAGCATGGTGGAGATTACAGAGGGTGAGGTGATGGGAGCGAGAATGTGCTTATCAAAGCGAAGATGGGGTGCAGCACCTTTGGGCATCATCGGTGGTTCCCTTGATAGGGAATTACAAAGCACACACTTGTTATTTTATTTAAATGCAGAAGCAGAGCTTTGTGAGTACAAATGCACCTTGAGGGCTTTGAAGGTGATTTTTATTTAATTCACACAGATGTAACGTATATAAGGAAAAATGTTATTAGATGAATCATTTCAGGCCTTCTCTACCTCCCACATCTTTATTAAGCAGATTAAATTCTATACCCCAGATTTTCAGGTTTCATCTATAATTCCTAGGCCTTTTAACTCAAGCTGCAGGCCCCTACAAAAGATGCCCTCTGTAGGAAAACAAAATGCCATGCAGACCTTTAATAAATGCCAGCCGATCCTTCTCTACTTTGTGACTCTCTCCTTTGCCTCGCTGGTGTGACCACGGTTTGCTGCCTTGGGGACTCCGTGGGTCACGGGGCAGAACCAGTGCCATACAGCATTCTGGTAGGGGGACTCATTTGGCCTTAAAAAAAATTTGTCAATTTAAATCTCTAATTCCTGGACCTCCATGTAGCTGGCAGAGTATTTTATCATTGACGTATTTGTGCTGAGGTGCGCTGAGTATTTTAAAAAGAGATTCAATTCGATGCATGTTGAAACTCCATGTAAAAAGGGAGAGGAGGAGGTCATTTTATAAAGAAAAACCTGTGATCACTGTATGAGATTGGAAATTTAGGTTCGAAAAATAAAATGATGGATTTCTATAGTGGGTGCCTGTACGAAATGTATGGCGTCCAGGTTTCCCAAAATTACCCGAATTCTCCGGGTGAAATTGTGAATGTGGCTCATACATATTTAATAGTAGCGGAAAAGGGTACGTTTTGAATTAGGCAGAGCGTTCAGGAGCATTTTCAGAAACGAGCACTCCCCTGTCCTCGGTTTCCGTGCGCGTCCGGCCCACCTCGCCAGGGCGGCGGAGACCCCGGGCTGTGCCCACGCACACACACACACACACACACGCACGCACACGGGCGCGTCTGGGCATTTTCTGGGCCGCTGCGCGGAGGTGCATGCTGGGCCTTGGCGACCGCGCTGTCAGGCTGGGAGCGAGTGAGGTGCTGCTGCTACCTGCGTGTCGGCTGTGTCCCCGCCGTAGGACACTAGTGGGCGGCAAACCTCACAAGACTCGTGCAACAAGCCCGCAGCAGAGCCAGAGCGGCGGCCGCCTGCAGCAAGGACCGCTCCGTGTAGTGTCAGGGGCTTTCCTGGGGCGCCTCCCCGGGAACTCTCGGGTGCACTGCGCCCGCACAGCAAGCACTCGGGGGTGCTGGAGCTCGCCTACCAGGAGCAATGCCCAGGCGACGGCGGGTCAGGCAGGGTCCGGCAGCCTTTGTTTTCAGTTGTGCAGGGGAGGACCATGCATGTTCACAGCAGCATTTGGAAACCTAGAAGGTGCCGGGAACGGGAGAAGAGGTGATGCAGGGGACCGGTGTGTCCGCAGAGGGGTGCATTTGCATACCCGCTTCCGAGCTGGCGAGGGAGCCCGGCGTGGCGCGCGCGCGTCTGGAGGTGGCGGCTCCCGGAGCAGCTCCGCGCCTGATTGGCTGACCTTCCAATGTCATTCCAGGAGCCGCCGCTTCTCCTGCTGATGGTGACAGGGTGATGCTGACGTGCCCGCTCCTCCGCAGTCCATCAGTCTCCTGCAGGCGAGGCTCCGGGGATCCGGAGCCCCCTTCCCTCTCCCCTAGGCAAATCGGAAAAAGCACCTGTTCCTCTGGACTGGGGCGTTAACTCTTCATGTTCCAAAGAGCTGGGCGCAGACATTCTCATCTTATCTTTCGCCGCCCCTCCCCCCAGCTATGTTTTTCTTCTTTTCTTTAATGTTTTGAAAATGCGGGGAACTGCAAAGTTGCATTTCCCTTGCCAGATTTGTGGGTTGAGATGAGGCAGTGGGAAGACTGCGGCGGCCCCGCAGTGGATCCACTGTGCTGTTCTGAATTCCGAGGGTGGAGCACACGGATGTTTTCTGCAGGTGACACAAGGTCCACCAAAGCGGCAGGAGGGAAGCCTCACTAGGCAGGTGCAGATAGCGGATTTTGGTTCAGAGGCCAGATAGCTTCTGACCCAGGATGTCCAGAAGGGCTGCATTCAGAGACCTGCTCCTGAAAATTAGATCCTTCCCTTATCCCTTTCCCTAAAACCCCAGCGTTCCCTTGATGGTGTCTGTGGCAGTCTGTGACTCTGTGTTCATTTGTTGCCTATTTGACTAGTGACTGCCTCTGCCACGAGAGAGTAACATCTATGTAGATGCCTGCGATGCTGGAACGAGATGTCCTTAGCACAGAGCAGAGCACGTGGTATGGAATACGTAGAAATATATGTTCCCTATTGAGTGAAAGAATGGATAAAGTGAGGAACAGAGCCTTCCTCCCTTCCTTAATGTGCCCTCTTCCCTCCCATCTGCCTCTCTCTTCTGCCTCTGTCTTCCTAGCTTCCCATCTTAGCCTTCCTTGTCGGGTTTGCTCTTCCGGCCCCCAATCTCTAATTCTAATGTAGAAGCCATTTGTGAGAAACCTACGTAAGCGACCATGTGGATTCCTTTGCTCCAGCCACATTGCTATGACATTCCGACTCCATGCTGTAGAAGCGTTTATTTTCTAGAAATGCTTATGGCTTGGGGCATTTTCTTCTCTTTTCCAAATGGGAATCACATTTCGAATATGTGACAGGACTTCATCACGGTTACACAACGGTGATATAATTGCTTTAGGTGCTCTTCCTGATGTGGAGTGGGTCAAATGTCCCAGACAATAATTTCATCAATGTGCTGGACCCCTTGTTCTCAAGTGTATGCTGCTAAGTGGTGTGATTTAAAATTCCTATATGATGTTTATTGCCCCGTCGCATTCTGAAAGCCAGCCAGAAACATCAAACCGACATTTAGGTCTCCCCACGGGCTCCTGGGAATTCATTTCTTCATCAAAGAGCCACCCAGGACATCAAAACAAAGCTTAGTTTCTTGGGCCTTAATCGTATTTAAAAAGTCCCACCACTATTTTCTTAACACATCCCATGGATTTATGGGTTTCACGTCATTATCTTTACCTCTTATTTTGCAGCAGAATCTAATATAAAAGCTGGTACCTTCATCAAAGTAACATGAAAGGAATATGTTTTTATCATTGCTAAAATTTCAGTTTTTATTCAAAATAAGAATCAAATCTGATGTCGTATGGCTTACAAATTTATGATATTTTGATTTTTGGAGATCTGTATTTGTTTTATATGATCAACAGTGATTTTTTAAAACAATCATCCAGTTGGATTAATTTTTGGTCTTTAAGCCCCCTGGGTTATATAAATAAATATCATTGTTTAACAGAGAGGGGATGAATGGGATTGAGAAGATATATGACAAGATAAGAAGAAGGAAAGAGGCTACTACAAAGAGAGATAGAATGACAGGGATTAATGAATCTTGCCTGCATCCCTAGTTAAGTTATTTTTTTACTCAGAAGACAGTGAGTAAGATTTAAGAGGGAGCAAGCAGCCCTATTTATAGAAAGCCCTTTTTAAACGCAGTGGCAAAGACAGTCAAAGAAAGAATTGCAAATGCAAGAGATCACCTTCATACTAAATGCTAGCTTCCCCTAACTTCCTGGCAGTCTACAGCATTTTGGAGGAGAGAAAAGGGCATACCAACCCTTGACATATTGAGAAGTCTTTTTGGACTCTGCACAGAATATTCTAGAAATACTCTCAGTACTTAAGTCCGTGTTAAGCTTGGGAAGATGGGAGTGGGGAGCCAATATAGATGTATCTGGAAATGACTTGAGTGGGTTTCAACAGGGCACTGGAGGTGAAGGGAGGACATTGAATTTGCAACAGTGAGAGAAATATTTCTTCTGCAATAAGCTCTGCCTTTCTCGAAGATGTTCAGCAGCACAGTAGTAGCAGGGCAAAATCCACACGCACGTTTAGAATAGTGCGTTACTGAGAGAAGGGCTCAAATTTAAGATCTTGTGATTATCACAGGTCCCTCCATGTTAACCTTTGATTAAATTTTGCAGTTTTAAATTGCGATATATGCACTTCCAGTTGGTCAGTGTGGAAGGGGCAGGCAGTACCACCCCAGGCTGCTTGACCGACATAAATGTTATTGGACAAGGGAAAAAGAACACCCTTGCTTTTAGAAATGTAATAGTTGTTTTTTAGATTGCATATATAAGTGAAATCATTGGTATTTTTCTGGTATTGTCTGGCTTATTTCACTTAGCAAAATGTCTTCCAGCTTCTTTAAATAAATACAATTTTCAAAATTTTAAAAAAAGAAATTGGTTTTCCCTCCTAGGACTGTATCTGTTCCTTATAATGCTCTGGTTTTACTAGTTCTAAGGGGTCTTATTTTCTATTGACAGTAGAATCATTGAATTTGTATGCAAATACTGCCGGTTTATGGGTTGAAAATCTGGACAAAAGTCATATCCTGACTTGCCCCAGAATATGATGCTGTGTAACACATTTGCCTTTTATCACATGAAGGACCATCTATAAAATGGATTGTTTTGTAGCCAGTCTCCCCGGACTATGGAATGGGTATATTGATAAGGTGGTGGAAAGAGATTTGAACTATTTAATTACTGATTTTCATTCATATGAGACTTGACTTTTTAAATATGAAAGTGAAGAAACAAGAAACAGTTTTAAGCCTGTTTTCCACAGAATTTAAGCAGTTTTTCCCACTGTGAATAATAAAGTGAAAGTCAGTTTGCAGTTCCTTCTAGCTACCTGAACTCTCTCATAATTGGATGCTTCTACAAAACCACAGTATGGTGATACCATTCCCAGCGATGACTTCTATGACCTCAGGGTCCCAAAGTGGCTTCTGCATCTTCAAGGGGTCACTGTGATGACCAGGGGTCACTGTGATGACCAGGTTTAAGTCAGTGTTAGAACCAGTGTGCGTGGGTCACAGGGGAAGGGCTGTTGCTGTGGGTGGCCTAGGCCATACACTGGAGAGTGGAGATCCATGCCATTTGCAATGTCTGGTTGCAGTGTAGACACTTACAAATTATTCCTCTTCCTACTACGGAGTAGAGCATTGGTTCTTCTCAGGGTCATGAACTGCAGGACCATGTGAAAGTTTCTGTGCTTTTATCATAAGACAAAAGCAAGCATGAAGATAATTAGAACCACTGCCATTCTATGTGCACTTTGATTTTGTTTCTTTTTTTCCCTGTATAAAGGACTCAGCTAGAGCGTGGAAACTTTTTACTTTAAGTAAATATACTTTCGTCTCATGAGAGAAAGTCTAGATTCATTTCTTCTTTCCACGGTAGCCCCACTGCGGAGTGATTTGATCTTGGGTTCCCAAAGGGACGCAGAAAACCCCAAGTCCCAGGCTGCTTAATTACAGTGTTTATTTCTGTAGAATATTTATCAGCTGTGGAGCATTTTTTAATAACTGATGTGTAGCTTCCAGGGTAGAAATAACAATGCTTTGTAATATTACTTGTGAGACTTCAGGAATGAGCCGAAGACACCCAACAAGGACAACCACTGGCTCTACCAGCAAAACGGGCCATTTGGCACCATAGAGAAGGCACCACAGATACTTTATCACTCCTGCTGGAGCCAGTCATTGCCAGTGCCTGCAAAGGGTAGTCATTTGTCTGTTTTGCTGGCTAGGGAAAAGGAAATGCATAAGAAATGTGAAATGCTCTCTCAGGGACAGGATTCTCCTTTCACAACTTATTTAAGTTGGCAACCCAAGTAGGCAGCCTCAGCTTGGTAACCTGCCTGGCACGACAGCAGAAAGTGGGTAGAATGGTTAATTACCAAATGTGTGTGTGCGCATATTGTGGCTTGCCAAAAATCAATGGCTACTAAGTCTTTGGTGGCTACTGTTTTAGCATAGGCTCGATTGGATATTTATATAGAAAACTGGGTAGAAAAATTGTGACCTAGTGGTGATCTAGGTACTTGTTTTGAGTAACTAATTTTGACCAGTGGTTGGTTCATCTGCGTTTTGTAGAAAACTCATATCACCAACACAACACCCCCAGCCCCCGTATTATTCACAGACACAAGAGGTCCCACGTTCTCCCCAACACCTCAGTCCCCCAATTGCTGAGTTAGAACATGCTGTGGTCTTCTGTAGGATCAGACACTCAGAGGCCGTGGAAGCAAATGTTTGTGGGAAGACCAAGAACATGGAAGAAGAGGCTGTGTCGACCCCATAACCACACACCCCCCTGCACCCTCATGTTGGAATGAGAGCAGTGTGAGTGGGGGAGGAAGACCACAGTCTGTTGACACCCAGAACTGGGTGTTGTCTAATGTCCCTCAGTCTGGGCCTTCCCATGCAAAAATCAGGGACGCTTGTTCTCTGCGTCCAGGTACACTGGGTCAGGGAGTAGGGAGGAAGAAGATGTGTGCATTTCTCCTCCTGAGCTTCCCGCTGGAAGCTGGAGATGCTGATGCCAGCACCCCGGGGAATGAGCTGTGGTTTGAAAGGCTCCCTGAGTGTTTCTAATTCTGTGTGCCTTTGTCATCTTTTTCCCCACCGCTTCTGGGGTCCCCCAAGTTACAGTTTACATAGTTGGGCATGCAGATTCCCAGCTCTAGCCACCAGAGTCCGATTCTGTAGCCCTGGGTATGCATGGGCTAGGAGTGTGCATTATGAACACAGACCTTTGGATATTCGGATCCACGTGACCCGTAATCCACATTTGTAAAAACACATGCTTGGACAGAGGCTACCCAGTCCTAGATGGAGGTACAGGAGCGGACGGTAGCTGGAAAGCGGATGCAGTAGAGTTTCAAGCACATCTCCAGGCCCTGTTGAGGAACCCTGTGTTGGGTGATGATTTATTGGGGGGTGTATACATGCAGGGTTGGGGCTTCACTGACTGCCATAGGATTCGGGCAGGTTTGGGAGAGTTGGTGGTGGGAGTTGGTAACAGGAAAAACTCTAAGTAGAAGGAGGTGCGATCCTGCCGGGGCACTGCCAGTGTGGGTGCCGGTAGCTTGAGAATCATCTGTGTATATTATTAGTAGTATCTATCTATCCGTCTATGCCTTTTTTTCTTCTTGTTTCAGCATATTTGATACCAGGTTTATTGATAGCATGATAGACCAGAGCACATGCTATCAATAAAAGTGGTAGCACTGGACTTGATGGCGTTGTGTTTCTCGCCCTGACCCCTTCTTCACTAGCAGCCGGGATCCTAGCAGAGAAGCTCTCGGAAACCTAAACGGAACTGCATCGCTCCAAGCAAGAGATCGACAGTGAGGAACCGTTTGGATGACTCTACTGGACAAGCTTAAGGGATGAACGAGGATGGGGTGAGATAGGACAGGAGAATGGTCTGTTTGCAGCAGGAGGCTTTGCTTTGATGCCACCCTGGTGACGCTGCACATGCATTCCTCCCAATATCAGTGCACAAGCTCATTCCAGAGCCACATCTAAAGGACTCTGGGGTCATTCGTTCTGTTGAATTTTCTTGGCCTCTGCTTCTTTCTATTGGGTGAATGATCACTAGTTGACTGTATTTATCGTACAAAGTATGTGTCATTATGCTAAGTTGTCAGAAAAAGGGGAAATGGCATATAAGGGCATATTTGCATTTTAGACCTTGTTACATATATGATAAAATTGAGGGCAGTTATTGGTGGCAGAATAATACTTTCAAAACACTGTGTCCTTGATTTTTGAACTAAAATAGACTGGAATATGTGCTGGAGAGAGGCCTAAATTCAGAGACTTAAAAATATCTTCTGGTGTCCTGAGATCTTATTTTAGGTAATATTAAAAATAACTTTTCCTCCTAGGCATCTTAAACAAGTTTGATGTTATAATCCTTTGGCGATTTTATTGTGATTCACTATAGAAATTATCTTTCAGAGTGGCTGTTTTGAATTTTAGCTTTAGAAGAAAATGGTATAAAAGCCATTGTAGGCTGAATAAATGCAATTCCTGCTTACTCATGACTAGGAATTAGGGTAGACTGTCTGCTGCTTTGCAATAATAGGTTCCTATACCTAGGTTCCTTTAAAAAAAGGCTGGGGGTGGGGGCTTAAGTTAAGAAGTCACAAGCTCTGCCTGCCAAGGGAGTTTGTAGAAGAAGATCCCGGTTTAAAATAGCTCACAATTCCTCTCTGATTTGGAGTTTTCACAACCTACATGGTGCAGAACAGACTGTTCTCTTTTAAATTTTGTAGTAGAGTAGGTCAATCTTTTCTCATCTCTCCCCCATGGAAAAGGGATAAATATTTCCATCATTAGATTTAATAACCTGTGTTAGACTCATGAGTAATTATAAATGGTGAAACACTTTCCTAACAAAAGATAAAAGTGATTGTGTGACTCAGATTTATTATTGGAGCAAACCACTTTAACCCATAGAAAATATTATATACTGTAATAAGTGTAAATATTATATACTGTAATAAGTGTAAATATTATATACTGTAATAAGTGTTTCTCCCTGGAGTTTCTAACATCTCTCCACAAGAATGAATATTACCAGGTCCAGCCTCACTAGTGGCCAAGGCAGGTTCAGGAGGTGCAATGAGTCTATTATAAGGGGGGTGCATTTGCTGCATTTGCAAGAGATGGGGGAGCTATCTGCATTTCGTCTCTCTTCATCATTTTCACCTTTCTCTCTCCCTCCTTTAGAAACCAGGAGCAAATATCAGAGCTTGCGTGCACTTACTGAGAGTGCAAGAAGAGAGTTATATTTCCCTGGGGTCTGGAGGCCTTTGCTGGTTCTGTTTATTTCCAAAGTCACTGGTGGTTTGCTCACATATGGGTCAGTGGAAGGCATTACTATCATCTCTTACCTGCTCAGGGCAAACTGAAGCCTGGGAGCAAAGGCAAAGGATGGTGTTCTTTCAGCCTGTGAGTGTCCCCGTTCAAAGGTGCCCCTGGAAGGCTGTTGTGCCTCATTAAACATCTTTGAATGGGGGGAGGCTGGTATTTAGTTTATTATTATTTTTTTGAAGTGCACAGGCATAATCATATGGATTATTGTAAAGCTCTCAACAGAGCCATGAGATATAAAGGGAATTCCATGGGACCAGGCAACAATTGTTTTAGGCTCATTATTTTTGGCGGGTGGGAATAAAAGAGACTCCTCTCATTTTTAAGATTTGACTACTTTTAAAAGATGTATGCTCCTGACCAATTGCATTCTTCAGTTAAATTAGTGGTTCACACCTGAGGGCAATTTTGCCCCCAGTGGGACATTGGGTAATGTCCAGAGACATTTTTGGTTGTCACAACTCTGAATAGGAGGTTGCTACTGGCATGTGGAGGGGAGAGCACCCGGATGCTGCTCAATTTCTTAACAATGATGCACAGGATGGCTTCCCGTGACAGTTCAAAACGTTAATTGTGCCAACGTTGAGAACCTTGACTTAAATAGTTTAAAGCCTGGTTACTGCAGTATAATGTTAGTTTTGTGATTTTCCTGTGGATTTTCCAGTGGTCCTGGAGAGAGAGCAAGAAGGAACATGTTCTGAATCTCAGACGCAATTCCTTTGGCTGCTAAAATCATAGCTGACAATGCTTGTCATTGATTAACCTTTATTTGCTATTTTCGTCTTTTTTTATGAATAAAGAGAAGCCAGCTCTGTGTTCCCTCTGTGGTCACATGAAGAACACGGATGCTCGAGGTGTTCCTGGGTTCCTCCACCCATCTCCCCCTCAAGCTATTATGCTAATTCGTATTTGATCAGATGATTAAATTATGATTTGATTAATCCTGTGTGCTAACCTCTCTGAATGCATTTCCTCTCGCCTGGTTGCCTTGTGCCCGAAGCACCCTGTTCTGGAGGCCAACGGAGGCCTGTTTTTCCCATAGTTGTGGATTTCTGTGTTCAAAGCACTTCGGATTCTCTTTGTTGCCTGGCAAAAGGGAGAGGGAATATTTCTGCGACCTGTTCTCTCGGGTAGAGGGGTAGAGGGTAGACAGGAGAGGCCTCTGGGAAATATGGAATCCTTAGTTAGAAAGCACTAATGATTTGAAGACATCGGATGTAGAGAAATGGTTTGAGAGGAGAGAACGTCTGTGTGCAGAGCACGCTATAATGGCTCCAGAGTCCCTGGGCCTTTTTCTCTGGGAGACTCCTCTCACTTCTGAGTGTCACCTGAGTATGAGCCTCTTGTGTATGCGGAGGCCCTAGGAGGGATGTTCTCCGTGTTGATTTCATGTTTGTGTTTCCTTAAAAAAATGTTCCATCATTTTGTTTTGTTTTTTTAATGCCACGGCTTAAGTTTGCTTTTGTATGCCGTGTACTTTGGCCTGGGTGATACTGAGGTTTGTTAAGTTAAAATTTTTCTGAAATGCTTTCTAATATAAGAAAATTGGGAATGCACAGGGAAGAACTTGAGTGGAAAATATTGATAGTGGTGTTAGTATTGATGGATTTCTACTGCAAGATAAGAGGTTGCCACAGCTCATTGTGTGGTTTGACGAGCTTAGCAATGAGGGAATTTTTCTCTGCACCCCCTTACATTAGTATAATAGGGAAGTCTGGTTACTGGAAATATGAGTGTTTAGAATCTGCATAGTTTTTTTCCCTATCAAACTGTGCATGTATTTTGATCTGGCTGGCATTTTTATTTTCTTTGGTTTAAGAGTGGGCCACACGATGACACTCTACATGGTTGGTCCTGCCACCCTATCCAAAGAACGGCTCAGCCACAAGAACTAATGATAATGTAGGGAGTAAATCTCTGCAGAGATCCTCACACCCCGCCCCACTAGCGTGCACTCTCATTTGTAGAAATATAAACCTCTTGGTTTTCTTTGAAGAAATAAATGTTATTTGTGATTCTTCCCTTAAAAAAGAGTGAGGGTGAAAAATAACTCACATTCATGGAGCATCTGAAGTGTGCGGACACTTGGGTCACTGTATGATTTACACTAGTTAGCTACAGTAGTGGTGACGATGGTGACGATAGCTGGTGTTTATGATTTATTACTAGATGTGAGGTGCTGCTTTGAGTGTTTTGTGTATAGTACTTCCTGCCATGCTCAAAGCTGGGAGGTAGGTGTTATCATCACCATTGTAAGGTGGCATTAAACAATGTGCTCGTGGTCCCACAATTGTTAAATGGCAGAGGGAGGCCTAAGCCTCTATTTATCCAAACGGGTCAGTATTTTTAATCTCAGTTTTATAGACTGTGAAACCAGGGTTTGGAGATGTTGGATATCAGCCTCTGTTTGGAAAATAGCACTTTGAGCCCAAGGCGTCTGGTGTCGCAGGCTTTGAATCTTCCTCACATCTTCAAAATAAAGCCCTGTTTATTCATTGGAAGTTTTTAAACTGAAAACGATTATGTTAAATTTGCTTTCAAGCTGAGCAATAAAGAGTCGTTTTGGGCAAGGGCAATATTGGCTTACAGAAATCAGTGTCTAAGAACAGAAAATTCATTTACTTTTCCTCATTAACCCGTTCACTGACTTGAGTTGAGTTAGGTAAGAGACAGGTTAATTAACGTTCATCCACTGTGGTGGCGGAGCTATTTCCTGACATTGTGTTCTGTTGGTAAAGAGTAAAATTAGAGTCTGGATGACTATTATATTACATTTATATTATAGGATGGGCTCTTTCCCCAACTCTCGGACTTGCATTACATTGTACATCTGCCTTTAAATACATTATATTTCATTTATGTCGAGGTGACCATCCATTTTCTCACTGCCAAAATACTAGGGTCAAAATATTTTTTGAAATTGGTAATTGGAGACTGAAATTGGATGTGAGTTTTGTATCACTTGGGGCTCTTACGAAAAAAAGACAGAAGTCAATTTTGTTAATACAAGTCCGAGTCTCAATGAAGCTGAATTATTTTACTGAATTATCCATGGGACGTGTATCTTGAAGAGTTTATAAAATGCTACATAGACATTCTCACTTACTGAGCTTAACTGAAAGCGCTTGTAGTATATTAAGAATGATACATGCCTGTACATGCCTGGTGTGCACGTGTGCCATGCCATGGTGATATTCCTATTGTTCTCTGACATTTAAGTAACTACTCCTACATGACATATTTCTTCTGAGAAAGGAATTTTGCCCTCTGCGGAGTGTGTCTATTGTCCAGTTGTGACGAAAACAGCCCAGCTCTGTGCTCAGAGCTTGAAAGGCCCGTACTTCCCTTGGCTGGTGGCTGCAAGGTGGCAGAGCTTTGTCTATTGTCTGGGTGGCCTCTCTGCACTGTGCACACGCATGGTGTTGGTCAGTACCTCCTACACGCATGGTGCAGTCGTGGGCTGGGTCCCCCGGTGGATCCCTATCGTGAAGCTTGTGTTCACTCCAGCCATCGCACAAACCTTGGGTGGTGATCCCATAGAGGGTTTGGCTGCAGAGAAATGTGAAGATGTTTGGGCTTCGTCTCTGCTTGCTAAGCAACCCGAGGTTTATAGCTATGGTCACCTCTATAGAGTCACTTTTTTATGGAGTGTTGGAAGTACCTGCTTCTAATAATGGCCAATATTTATTGAGCTTTTCTTATGTACCAGGAATTGTGCTAAGTGCTTTATTTTGTCACCCCACTTAATCTCCACACGTCTTTGAGATCCTTATTAGTAGTATTCCCATTTTACAGGTGAAGAAATTCAAGGCTTATAAAGGTGCAATGACTTTCCCAAAGTCAGATACCCAGCCAGTGGTAGAGGCAGGATTTGAACCTGGTCGGTCTAATTCCAGAATGCCTGCGCTTGACTTCCAGGCTTTGCTCAATTAATGAGCTCCTGCTAGTCCAGCTGGTTCCTGGGCACACATACTACTTTAAGTGGCAGTGCGCATCTGGGGAACTGGGAATGTAAGTTATGCCAGAGAGCTGGGATGAGCCAGATAGCAAACGTTGCTCCCTGAATTTTTTCTGAAGGAAAATGCTAGAAAAATGTGGCAACGTGGAAACAGTTTGGGAGTCTCAGGGTTGGTGTGTTTGTTTTCATCATAGCATTTCTAGAATCTCAGGTCATTCCTGAGATGGGATGCCCGGTCACCAAAACATTGCCAAGCACGTGCTGCCGATCCCATGCCCATGAGCACCAGCTCACCTCTAGTTCCCAGCATGGCAGCCTGTGTCCCCATCTCTTCATACCCATTTCTATGGCATTTGCACTAAAAATTAAACCCTGCAGATGTCAGTAGACAACACTAGATGACCACAACCTGTAATGATCTTGACATCCTTTCTGGCCCATCACCTGATGGCTGGCACTGTCACCTGCCTCACATCTACCCTGAATGACCTTGACTAAGAGACTTTAGACTTTAGAGTACACCAGCCCATCTGCCACTGCATCAGAGCTGCTGTGCTTGACTGGAGGGACCCCATGCAGCCTGCTGCTCTGACCAGTCTCATTTTAGGTCTGACCACAAACCTCAAGCCGGCCCTTAGCTCTGCCCTCAACCCCACGTCACTGCCCTGGTTGCTTCCTGCTTCTGTGGGAAGACTACTTCACACCTCTCACCTCCCCCCACGAGCCACAAACTCCGCTTCCTTTTCCAGCCAGTGACCTCATTTCATTTACTGAGAGATCAAAACAATTAAATGAACCTCTTGGACTATCCCTTCCTCCAACACTCTCTCTCTCTCTCTCTCTCTCTCTCAATTTTTCATACTGTAAGCATCTACACCTGTTTTTATTGCCCCTCCTTCACCCCACTGGTGAGGGAGGGTGCAGCTACGGGATGTTCGAACACCCGACACTGGGCAGGTGAAACTGACAGCAGTATTCAGTCAGGTGTTCTCGCATCCCAGGGGAGGAGGAACGTACAGACCACATGGGGACGGAGTAAATGACCAGGGACTGTGCAGGCGGGCTTTGCAGTGACAAGAGGG
This sequence comes from Cheirogaleus medius, assembly GCA_008086735.1. Classification (NCBI taxonomy): domain Eukaryota; kingdom Metazoa; phylum Chordata; class Mammalia; order Primates; family Cheirogaleidae; genus Cheirogaleus; species Cheirogaleus medius. The sequence continues at coordinate 110,026,855 of VBSM01000272.1, read as the reverse complement.
TGGGGTGTCCCTGCTTCTCAGGGAGGATGTGAGGGGCTTGGCTGGGTGGTTGCACAGGCTGGCAGGGGGTTGAAGCCCCACTACGCAAGGACGCAGGCACTGCCTGGTCTTCATGATAGGTGGGTCCTTTGGCGGGGGGACTCCAGGGGAGCAGAGTAGTGGGATTGAACTAGCAATTCCCCTGCTAGTATTTTAAGGCCCTTCCAAATTTTATCTGATTCAAGGAAATACTTAGCACTGAACCTTCAGTCTCTACACTACAAGACTCATGCACATGCCTCCCCCCGTGACCGTGCAAGCCCCGGCCTTGCTCCCATAGAAGGCCGAGGCCTCCATCCATGTCCAGAACGCCATCACCTCCCACCCACTTAAGGACTTTCCTCTTGCATTTATTATCTCAGCCTCAATTTGCCCCTCCTCTGGGTCAGCATATTAGCACACAGTTATCTCTCGAAGGGTCAAGTTTTCCATTTCCCATCTGTCGCAGATTGATGGGAGGTCCCACGGTGCATGCCTGGTACACAGCTTGTTCCACGTGCTTTTCACCACGTGGTTTCAACAATGCTCAACATTGTCTACACTTGCTGAGCATGGAGCCCACTGATCACACCCTTGAATGTTGGAGGGACCACAATTTCTACGTCTGCCTCATTGCAGATGAGAAACGAGCAGCTGGTCTGTGCACACTTTGGGCAGAGCTGTCCTAACGCACTTTACGTCCTCCTCTTCCAGTCTCTCTTGAACACACCCTGATCAGAGTCGTCCTCACTGCTGAATCCGCTTGTGTCACTATCATCAATGACTTCCGTGTCTCTAGTTCTCATCTTGTCGGGCCTCTCGGCAGCTGTGACACAGCAGGCCACTCTTCCTCCCAAGCACCTTGGTGTGGGTCCCTGGGCTCCCTGGTGCTTCGCTGGCTTCTTGTTTTCAGCATCTTCTGCTAACTTCTCCCTTCTGGTCAGACCCTAAATATTGCAACACTGAGAGCTCACTTCCCAGCCCTCTCCTCTCCTTTCCTCTCCTCTCCCTGCCCTCCCCGTGCCCGTCCCCTCTGTCCTTGCTCTCGGCATGGTTCAATTTGGGCCAAGACGTTAAATGCCCTCTGTATGCTGGTGGCTGCCACATTCATGTCTCCATCCATGACTTCTCCTCTCAGCTTGAATTCAGACCCTCAAATCCAACTGGCTTCTCAGCATCTCCCCTTAGAACATGTATACGCATCTCTAATATTAACCTATCTATTAATAAAGCAGAACTCCTGGATTTTTCTCCCTATACCTGCTGCTATCTCATATTTTGTCATCCAAGTTGAGCGTCACTCTTCACTCAGAGCTCAGGACAAAAACTTTGGAGTCGTCATTGATTCCTCTCTGTCCTTGACGTTGTATGCAAACCACTAGTATGTCCTAAAAACTCTACTTTCAGAATCTATTTCTTCCACTTCTACCCCAATTTAGACTGTTCTTTTTTCTTGCCCGGACTGTTGCAGTAGTCTGCCAGCACACAGTCTCATTTCCATGCGGTAGCCCTAGGGATCTGCCAAACATGTAGTCAGATCCTATCACTCCGCTCCTCAAATCCTGTAGGGGTGTCCCTTAATCCCTAGAGTAATATAGCATTTGCCACCACACCCTCCATGGCCTGGCTTCGGCTGGCCACCCCCACCCGCACCACTTCAGCCACACTGGCCTTCTGGATGTTTCTCCAGCTGTCTGAGCTTGTCTTCATCTCAGCACCGCTTCCCTTCCCGCTTGTTCTGCCTGGAATGGGCCACCCTGGGCCTTTCCATGATCTGCTGCTACACGTCCTTCGGTTCTCTGTCCAAATGTCACCTCCTGAGAGAGGTCTCCACTGACCATGTGATCTAAAATAAAGTGACCTCCTTGGTAATTCTATCTCTCCTTTTCATGCATCATGTTTCTCCTTAGTAGTTGTGAGTACCTGGAATAGCATGGTTGGTTGGTTGTTCATCATGTGTCTGTCCCAGCTGGGGAAGCCCAGACCTTGTCTGTTGTGCCCATCTGTATACTATGGTCACCTAGAGGAGTGACTAACAGGCTGCAGGTGCTCAGTAAGTATTTACTGATTGGATTATTAAACCAATGAGTGCTGGTTAGACAAATACGGCTCTTAGGTGCCCACTGCCATTTTTTTTCTGATGGGATGACAGTGTCTTTCTGTGTGTCAGTAGTTCTTCATGTGGAAGGTCTGGACATGCATATTAATTGAAAGGTCAACAGCATCGTGCTCTAGAGTACTTAACTCCAACCGGCCTATGAAAGTGTAACAATACAAGCACCTTACTTGAAAAAATCTTTGCTGAATATCTACGCGGTTTCAGAAATGTTATACATACTTTAGGGAATCCAAAGATACTTAGTTCAAAAATTTTCTAGCAAAATGCTTACTCAACACCTATTTAGGCACTAAACTGGAAGATACAAGAAAGTGGGTATCACAGCATTTCCAGTTCCTAGAACAAGGCCGGGCACACAGATTGCTACATAAATGGTTATTGATTGAATAAATAAGTGAAAACCAGTATAGCAAGGACTGTGCAAGAAATGAGACCATCCCCTCTTTTATAGGTCACAGCAACGTCTCAAGGAAGGTAGGGTGTGCTCACAACTACAAAAAGAGTGTACGTGGTAGACTGCCATGCTGGAAATGCAGAGAGGAAGTTCTACAGTGTTTCTTGGAAGCGGAAAATGACTTCTGATTAGCCTGTTTAAAAAGGGCTTCAAAGAGAAGGGACATTAAAATTTGGCTTTTAACGGTGTGCTCATTTTGACTGGGAAAGATGGGCAGTAAAAGGGTTAGCGGGAGAGAAGCTCCAGGTGTGGAGGGAGAGACATGTTCTTTCCTGCTTCTGGACAAAGTCGTGGTGGAAGATACACCTAAAAGTGCGATAGGCAAATGACGAAAGGGTTTGAATTCAAATTTCAGTGGAATGTCAGTGAAGGTTTATGTGTTAAAAATCTCAATCCACGTTTGGACAACCAGGGCAGTGTTTTGGTTGTGGTGTGTGGGAAACTTTGCAGGGCAAAGAGAATTGATGGGTGGGTAAACCGAGTGGGACAGAGATGACCCCCCACTAGGACAGTGGCAACGGGGGTACCCACAGAGGCGTGAGGCTGGGAAGAGGGCGCTCAGCGGGGCTGCTCCAGGTGTGGCCGCTAGCAAAGGCAGGGCTAGACTGTGCCCATGGGAGCTGCTCACTGTGTGAATTTTCTGCTGAACCAAAGGTGCGGATAGGTCTGCAGCCTTATATGCTTCATTCCCGCCAACACTGCCTACTTCAGTCTTTTTTCTTTTTTTTGAGACTCTAGGAAATTGCCTCCCTGTTCACTGTGTGCCAGAGTGGAGTCACTAACAGGGGCTTATGGTACCTGATGAGACTCATTCTAAAATTTTGTTGTCACAGCATAACTTAAGAGATGCTGCAAACTGACTGGATTGAAATATGTATAGATCAGAGGCTGCACCCTGAAGGGGCGATCAACTTAATTAACTAACAACAGACTATTTTAATTTCTTTGGGTTTTATATTTCTCTTGATACTAAAGCATAGAAAACCTTAATATTGACAGAGTAAGTTTAGGTTAGGTTTCAGTTTAGCAGTTGCCTTCTATTATTTTATAGATGATTGAGCTGAATTTTGGTTCTTTTTAGTGCACACTAGTTTGATTTCTGTATTCACCAGAAAAGGAAGAGTTAAGCACAGGTATGAATAGGTACACTTTTTGTCATGTAATGTAACTACATTAACCTTTGGATGTACCCGTTTAAAATGTCATCACCTGATGTATCCATTTTCCGTTATTTATAGACTGTGCTGTATAGAAATCTATAGTAGGGTTATAAGACTGTAAGTTAAAAAATTTATTCCACGTTGTGAGTGTCTAAAGTCTGTTCTTAAAACAAGTTTAATTTAGATTTATCAGAATCCAACTTCAAAATAATTGACAACTCAGTTCATATTTCACATGTATGGTCTCGTGTTATTGTTGTTGCGCAACTTACTGGTTTCCTTTTCTGGTTTATCTCTTTCTGGCCTCCCTGTCTCCCTTCCTTTCTCTCTCTGCCTTGCATGCTTATTCATACAGGCACACTCAATTTGGATGTCCTTGATTGCGCAGTATTTCTTATAAGAAGTTTATTTTAGTCCTTTGCTCTTGTACTTGCTGATAAAGAGATGTATTTCAAAATTAAAAATTATGAGTAAAGGTATAGATACTATATATCCACATCTCTACAAAGTGCAGGTTGTGACGAACTGGCATGGTATTAAGTGGCTGATCGTGATACAGAATGTTAGTAATGTTGTTAACGACTAATCATGAAACCAACATAAACTCACCAGTGGACTTTCTTAGAACCAAAGTGTTTCCTGATTAGCCTGAAAATATTTACTGTGCTTATTTTATGTGCATTGGGAGTATGGAATAAGTATAAATATGATTTCTGAGTTGGATATTTCATTGGGAAATCATGACATAGACAAGTACAAGGGATAAGTTTTTTTAAAAAATTGAAGTATTATGAACTAATAAGGAGATCAACTGAGTAACCTAACTTAGTTAGATTTAAAAATTAGCTGCTGCTGGTTCATAAAAGATATTAATTTAAAAATAGAGGAGGGAATGTTATCCAAACCACAGTAAGGTTTCAGCCTAGGTTCAGTTGCTCACCACACAAAGATCCAAATACTGAGACAACAAAGATTGCCAGGGAAGAAAGGAATTTTTTAATACAAAAAGATGTCTGGTCAGGAGAATAGGAAAACCTGCCTCAAATCCATCTCCCAGACTAAAGGAGAGTCTGGGCTTTTTGGAGAGGGGAAATTAACAGGAGCTAAACTACTGGATGGGGAGGTTGTGTGGAAGTTACGGAGTAGGGCAGGGCGCGGGTTACTGAGGGATGGTGAGTTTTGGCATCAGGAAGTCTGCCCAGGGGCCTTGGGAATCTCAACTCCTTTGTCTTACGGAAAATCCACCATTTCTGGGAAATAACTCAAAAGGTCAAGTAGTTAGTTAAGGGAGGTGATTATAAAAAAACACAGGGGTCATTGAAATTTGTTCATAGAGCTGGTTACAGGAGGAAGCTTTGTGAGCTGAAGTCAGGAAAGGCTTCAGTAGAAGAGAAGTGGTTTCAGCAGAATCCTGTGGAATGTGCATCAGTACTTGGAGAAGTGGGCTGGCTGGATGTTGGTGGCTTGATGTGTATGTGTGTGTGTGTGTATGTGTACATGCTTGGATGCATGCACATAAATCCGGAGCCTAACCCATGGCTCTGTAGGAGACTGAGGAAAGACATTCAGGCTGCAGTGAAGCTTTCAAAGACTCTCAGAGAAAAGTTGTGTGCAACAGAGCTAAACGGATAAAATAAAAAATTTCTTAACTCTTGGGTTATGAAAAGTTAAAAAAGACAATTTGACAAAATCAAAACAGTGATGATGATTCAAGGAATTGGGGTAGACGTGTTTGCCATGTTGGGGTAAAAATTCTTGTTGTATTCGATTATTGATAGTGTATCTTAAAGCAATTTACTAAGTTATAGGCATAATAAAATATAACTTCTTATTATGCTCTATAGAAGTCATTGCTCAATAAGGAAATTAATGTTAATCTGCAAACCTGTGAGCTCTGATGTTCATATGGGCATAAATCCCTAATGGAGTCAGTCTCGGGACATGTTGAGCTCTTCCATTTCCCTCTCTTGTCTTTCCTTTCTTTGTCTCTTCTCTTGGCTGTGTGTTCAACTTTAAGATAATGTTTTTTGTTTTTTCCCCCTTAATATACATTTATAGCCCCAATCTTTTACCCAAGTGCCTTTTATATTTCTGTTCACCTGCAGGGGGACTATATTTATATGTCTCAACACAGGTTATATTCCAGCACAAATGGTCACCTTCCTATCTCATCCCTTTCCTGACGATGACACCCTGACTCAGAGTCCTAGAGCCACGATCAGCTAGAGGTAGAAGGAACTTTGGTAGCTGCCTGTCAGACTCTTCTGTATGAGACACAAGAGAGAAGTGAGGCTCAAAGATGTAAAGTGACTCTTTTAGTAAGACACAATGTGATTTGGACGGAGCTAGGACCCAAACCAAGCTGACTTGTCTCCTGGCTCCAGACAGCTTTCATCATGCTGAATGTATAAATGGGAAGGACATTAGAATAAATTAAAAGCTAGTGTGCAAGTCAGTGCAGATCAATGTGCACGTGCTAGATTTCATGATCTATCCTAACAGCTTGTCCCACGAAGATCTCCTTGGTAGACTAAGATGGGTCTTTATCCTAGAGTTGGTGAGGATTAGTAATTACATGGCATCAGCACTATGTTCCTAAATGCATGGTTAATGAATGCTAAATATGGCTGCAGTTGGAAACACATACACAACCATTATGTTTATTCCTTGCTTTTTTCTCTGGGACTGAGAAAGTCCAAGAATATATTTTGATGGCAGAGACTGCCCTCATTATCTGGGAGAGATTCACACAGGGCCAGAAAGTTCCCCACCCTGAGCGTAGCCCAGCACAGAGCCATAGTTGGAGGCGATCTGTGTTCAATTATGGTAAAATGTTAAATTAGGTGAAAGAGAATTTTTCTGGTCACTTGAGTCTGCCTTTTGGACTCCATTAATCATTCAATCATTAACTCATTTACATTAACCCTTTCTAACCAGGCCTAAAATAATCAGCCTTCTGCTCTAAGGTTTTTTGTGTGCATAGCCCTGGGCCATGGCAAAGAGTCAGCACACTGTGGGTGCTCAGATGGCCGAAGGAGTGCGCAGGTGGAAAAGCATGCTCCGTGCATGGCTTCTCACATCTCAGAGCCTGGGTTCTTGTCCTACTTCAACAGGGAACGCTGCATTTGGACTTCAGATCGAAGTTTTATTTTAAATCTAGAAAAAGCTCTTTTTGGTAAAATAATTGTGTGGTGTGGTCATTTTAAGGTAACACTGTCTCATTTCGAAGACTGTCTTTCCGTTTTTGGTTCAGGCATGTTTTAGTCCTTATCTAAATTTAGTTGTCCTCTTAGATACGCTCATGTTTAAGCATGGGATAAATGTCTCATGTGACGTTGTCATTTTGTAAAAAAGAAAGCGGCGAGCGTATCCAGCGGGGTGGCTCTGTGTCTGGGCCGTCCTGCAGGGATGGGCCGGTGCCCTTTACAACTGAGAGGTCCAGGGAGTTTTCGTCACCAGGAGGTTTGTGGAGTGATGAACCGTTATATTCCTTTTACCTTCTTCCCTCTCATATAAATGATGACAAATTGCCTAGCTGTAAATTTGAAAGTCCCTAAATGGCATTTTTGTCAAAGCCTTTAGAACAAAATGCTTACTCGGAGAGATTTTTAAGTCTTGGGAGACAGGGTGGCGGGGAGCAGGCCTAATTATTATGCATCATGACACAATGCATTATGCATCACGCTTGCTTTTCTGCTTTTTAAACACTTGTTATGGATGATAAAACTAATTTAAATGGACAAACAGGGTGCTCTCCTGCACATTATTCCTGTGATGTCATATTCTTCTTGCAGGGGATTTCACTGCTGCCTCCCTCGGAAGTCCCTCAAACATGCACATTTTAATAAGACACTTTAATAATTAGCTTAGAGATAATTGTCAGTCAAGGGAAAATAACCTTTTATCATAGATACCTTGAAAGTGGCGTATTCCAGGGAAGAAACAGTGATCTGATTTGCACTTACGCTTGCTTCTCCTTCCCTGCTGGCATTTATATGGAAAAAAATACTACAAGAGGGGAAGAGTGTAAAAAAGGAAAAGTGTGGGCGTGGAAGGGGAAGCCAGAGCTGTCAAATTGTTAAGACAAATGGGGCTTAGAGAATCCTAATTAAACCTGAAATTGCTTAGAAACAGGAAGTATGTATTCCTAATTGTTGGCACCAAAAAAAAAAAAAAATCTAATTGACTGCATATCTTTAAATAAGAATAACCCATTATTTGGCCATAGGAGATTTCATTCCTTGCCTATTGAATAGGTGAATGCAGTGATCTTAAAGGCTATGAAATCCACCTCCAAGGTTTAGCATTAAATATAGAGAAGTTCAAAAAGGAGCAAGAGCTGGAAGGGATGTGTAGGGTTTTGTTTTTAATTTTTTGTTTCCTCCCTGGTGTATTCTAGTTATATCTTGGGAAATTTTTAGTCTGTTGAAACCCTCAGAAATATTATTTGGGTGTGTGAAAAATAAATATGGGCATATATTCTCAGGACTCAAAGGAAAATAGATTCATATCGAAGACAACCCTGCAGTGTTACTTGAATAATAATAAAATGTAGTCCCTTGGGCTGGGACTTTGGTTTCTAGGAGGATGTGGAGGGTTTCTACCACAGATCATGACAAATGCCTTTCCTCCTGTTAGCGTACCTCTTTTATGCAGATGATCTGCCACCTTCCTCTTTTTATTTGGGAGATTGGAAGGGCGTCGAGCATCTTGAAGTCTAGAATTCATCCCCACGTGGGTCAGGACAGAACTAAAGGACAAACCATGACCTTTTTTGAGCCTTTGCCCAAGCTTCAAATCACACTACTCTTTCTGCAGCACGTTAGCTTTCCTTTATTTATTTAAAGATTTCTTTGTAGTTTATTTTGTCCTTGAAATATATTCCATGAAGGATGTGTAGTCAGAATACTGTATCCCAAGTTACTTAAACTAATTTTTCTATCTGTATGGTTGTGTAATCAATTTGCTGAACAATTAGAGCTCCCTTTATATATTAGGGAGATTGACTTTTCATCTGTGAAATAAATATATATATGTATATATATATATTTTTAAATTGCAGTTGCATATATCAATCTTTCCTTTTATTGCTTCTGGAGTTTGGGACATAGTCAGAAAGACTGTTCCCACTGTGATGTTATTACATGGCTTTGGTTTTTATGTTGAGATCTCTAATCGATTTGGAAATTGTCCTCATCTGCAAGCAGTGGATCCAATTCTATATTTTTCATATGGTTATTAAATAACACCTTCTTTCTATCCCCACTGATTTGAGATATCTCCTTTATGGCTTTCATTTATTTAATGAACCCATTTAACACAGATCCCCACCCTTTGATAGAACTTCTTTTTCCTGTTCTGACTTTGTTTCTGCTGGAGCTAGGAGGAGGTGCCAGCCTAGACTCAGGAGCCGTGGCTTCTATTTTCGGTCGTGTCTCAGACTTCGGGATCTCGGCCAAGATGCCTCGCCTTTGGTGACAGCCGCCGGCACCGTACTGAGATCTTGGATCATCACACTTCATTCTCATAGCAGTGTCTCTTCCTTTACAGACAGGGAAACCGAGTCACAGGAAGGTTCAGAAAGTTGCTCAAGGTCACTGGAGGTGGATGTTCAGTATGAACCCAGACCCCCTAACTTCGGGAGCAGAATTACCAACCAGCCTGCTAAACTCTGGCTCATGCTTCCTGCCACGTCCGCCTCAGGAGGTTCCTGTGAACATCCAATCAGATGGCCGCCATGCATGTAAAAACACCTCGAAAAGGGGATGGAATATACCCCGGATGTGGGTCACACTGTTACTGTTGACACTTTCTCAGGATTTCACTTGGGAAAAGGCCAGGATCACAGCTGCCCCAGAAGTCCTCAGTGCTCTTTACACGGAAGAGATTCGACCAGTGTTGGAAAATCTTTGTCTTTTAATTTTCCCAGCGGAGCTTGGGGCCAGCTTTGTGCTGGGAGACAAAGGGACCTGCCCTCGCGCACAGCCGCTGAACCGGCCCCGCGCGCGTGAGGGGAGCCCGCCGCTGAGACAGTGAGCTTTGTTCAGGGGGAAAATAGCCTTATCCTGCGACAGTCTGCCCACTTCTGTTGGTTCTGAGGAAACTGCCAAGTGATATGCGCCTCCCGATGCACAGACACCGTTCAGACGGGGGTCGCTCTAAGCTCCTTTTTTGTGTGCTTTGGGCAGTAGAGCCGAGCAAGATGGCGACCAGCGGGGTCGAGCGGTCTCTCCGGCCGCCACGCTGCCGCGCTCGCGCATGCTCAGTCGCACCGCGGGGGCGTTCCCGCGCTTTCCTCCCCACGCAGATCAAGTCACCTTCAGAAGATGTGCTACCGTGTTTCCCCGAGAATAAGACAGGGTGTTCTATTTATTTTTCCTCAAGAAGACACCCGAGGGCTTATTTTCAGGGGATGTGTTATTTTCCCCTCAAAGCCTCGGCTTGCAGCACGCACAGGATGGCCGGGACCTGACAGGGGGAGCCGACCTTGTTGGTGGGGCTGCCCGCACCTTCCCGGTCACCTCTGGGATAGCAGCTGTCACCATGGGGCAGATGAGAAGGGCTGCTCGTCTTCTTTACTGCTCTGCGACGAAATGCATGGGTTGTGCAGATATGCTGCTTAGTCACACCCATCACTAGGGCTTATTTTCGGGGTAGGGCTTCTATTGTGCAAATGCTTACAAATCCTGCTAGGGCTTATTTTACGGGTAGGTCTTATTTTCCAGGAAACACGGTATGTGTCTCTTCTCAAGTGCCGTTCTTCATTTGTTTTTATTTTGAACTGGTAAACTGCCCCTAAGTTTTAAACATTGCCATCGCCTCACAGATGGCTGTTTTTCGTGCATCAGAATATGAGATCGATAGACCTTCGCAATAGTTTTCTTTGTCGTGAGATAATCAGAGGTCAGCACATACGGCTTCTGGCATTTCAGTCACTGCTACCTTCTGTTGGAGTTCCTGGGTGTCTCTTGCCGGTGGTCCTAGTGTTTTTATTTCTGCCATTGCAATTTTAAGCGTGTGGTTTCCAAGTCAGTCACATCTGCAGGTCAACATCTCGTCTTGTTTTTCCATTATATCCTTTTCCAGCTCTTCCCCACAATTAACTAAACTCTCTTGACATCCATGAACTATTTATTTGTCAATGTTGCTGCTAAGCCTTTAGCACCAACACAATAGAGACAGGCGGCTTCCTTCCTCATCATCCACATGTTTATGTGAGTTCGTAAAGCAGCTGTGAGGTGTAACTGAGAGGAAGCAGTGTTTCCATTGTCGTAGCACATCTTTCCCGGAGAGATTTCAGCACTCCTCACTTTGGTCCTTTCTCTACGACACTGTGTTCTTAAGATTTCATTGACAACGCTAGTAAGCCTGTAGAAATTTTAGCTTGAGATGAAATGTTGAAAAAGTTTCCTAAAAGGGTTACAAAAGATTCGACTAGAAGCTTCTGACAGTGTACACGGCCGGAGGGTCTGCATGGTTCCGTGGGTCCCCGTGTCCCGGAGAAGCACACCGTTGTCACGCCCAGCCCCTTGTTTGGGGACACAAACAAAGCTGTTTTCCAGCATGCTGCATTACATTTCAGTCACATGTGCTTCTGTCAGTGCCTTTGCTTTCTGCCTCCTTTTGGGTGTTATGTGGTCGCTTGGCTGCCACAGTGAATTTCAGCTGTGTCTGTGACCACAGGAAAATTGCAAGTGACCAAAATGTCAGTGCATTGGGGCTGCCTCATACCCCGTCTTCATGTACCACGGTCGTTTAGATTAGTGACCATGTGTTTGGTCTCATAGGTTCTCTTGCCCAGCCATGACTTGATCAAAGAGATGTGGGCTCATGTGCAATCAGTTCACCCCCAGCCTCTGTGGAGTGAAAGTAAAGTGCATCTGTGCTCTTTTCAATCATCAAGTCTGCTACACTCTTTCGTGTATATTACTCTGCATTTTCATGCAAATGGCTCTTTGTTGTTGTTTCCTTCACTTTCTACCATCCCCTTGGTTCTTTCCCTACACTTCAAAGCCAAATTTCTTTTCTTTTCTTTTTCTTTTTCTTTTTCTTTTCTTTTCTTCTTTTTTTTATTTCATTATATTATGGGGGTACAAATATTGTTAGGATTACATATATTGCCCCTGCCAGCCCTTCCCTCCCCCCCGCTGTGCTAGAGCTTCAAGCATGTCATCAAAACCACAATGAGATACCACCTAACCCCAGTGAGAATGGCCTGTATCAAA
>VBSM01000272.1:109988538-110014779 GCA_008086735.1 Cheirogaleus medius | reverse complement strand
TTGAGACAGAGTCTCACTCTGTCACCCAGGCTAGAGTGCAGTGGTGTCGTCATAGCGCACTGCAACCTCAAACTCCTGGGCCCAAGTGATCCTCCTGCCTCAGCCTCTCCAGGAGCTGGGACTGCAGGCACGTGCCACCACACCTGGCTAATTTTTGTATTTTTTTGTACAGATGGGGTCTCGCTATGTTGCTCAAGCTGGTCTCGAACTCCTGGCCCCAAGAGATCCTCCCGCTTTGGTGCCCCAGAGTGCTAGGATTACAGGTGTGAGCCAACGTGCCTAGCCTCACATTTCTCTAAAGACAGATCTACACTCATGTAATCCATGTCGTTGCCTTGCACTCACTCAACACCTAGTCAGCTCCAAACTCCCACGCCCTTCACTGAACAGTTTACTCCAAGATTTCCAAGGACTTCCATATTACCAAAGTCAGCAGATAATTTTCAGTCCTCACAGCAGTTTTCAACATCAGTGACCACTTCTTCTTTATCAAAACAACCTCTTCCTTTGGCTTTGAACTGTCTACCTTCTTCTACTTTGTCCCATTTTTCTTGTCTTGTAGCAACCTTCTTTGCATGGCCGTTAAGTGTTAGAATTCCCTAAAACACCAACCCCAGGCTCTCCTCTGTCTCTTTCTGTACCATGTTCCAGAATGATAAATGCATGCCAATAACTTACTATTTCCAGCTCAACTTTGAGCTGTAGATTCAACTGTCTGTCTAGACATATTGACCTGAAATGCTCAAAATCACTTCTAAAGCTAACAGCCCTAACCAGCTTCCATCTTCTCTCTCTGTGCCTCACAAATAGCCGTACCATGAGAGTGTGGGTAAAAATGGTTCACGTGTATCCAGAAAGAGAGCACAGGTGGTGAGGGGGAATTGAGGTGTCTTCAGAGCCCTGGTGTGATTGCTTGTTGAGAGCTGTGGCTCAGGGACAGTGTCTGGGTGTCAGGGACGGTGCAAGAGTGCAGAACATGGGCTCCCGAGGTGCAGGTGTGAGTACTAGGTTACCTGGGAAGACGCCTTCAGATGCTCTGGTATGGTAGTGCTGTCTTTGACCTGAGAACCTGCAGTGAGCGTGTTCTTGCTGAGGTGGATATTTGAGCTGAGGCAGTCTGTGAAGTCAGATGTAAGGATTACTGGCTGCCACCTGATTTGTTACATTTCTCTGGTTCTGTTCTGTTTCTCTGGTTTCATGTCTATTATTAATATATTCCTTCCCTTCCTTGTTTTTTCCTCTTGTCTAAAGAGAACTTCCCCCATTTGTTCCCCATTTGTTCAACGATATTTTTCCCTGTAAATCTCGAAGCCTTTTCCTGCCACATTGTTCTTCTCTCCTGCTGTCCAATACCAGGAGGTTGTGGAGGAAGAAGGAATAATCTCTTTTTGCTAAAGCAGTGATGCCTCAGATGGGGAACATGGAGATTGTGAATCTCAAGCGAAAGGGGCTAAGAAGTGCGAACGGCCGGGCAGAAAACCACGTTGGACTGCGGTGGTCCCAGCCGCCTGTCCCACATGGGGCTGCAAGAGTCGTCTTCAAGAAACCGACTCAGCCTGGCTCGGCCCAAAGGGAGGTTTGTGGGGGGTGCAGATTTCTCAAGGAACCAAGCGGGGCCTGAGAAGTGACCCGACACTGAGCTAGCGGCTCTCTCGGCCTCCAGGGTTGCACACGATGTCTCCCCTTCTCCCTGTGTCCGGCGTCATTCTCTCTGCAGACTGCCTTTGTCCACCTCTCTAGCTCGGGCCACCCTGCTCTGCTGTTCTAGGCCCCTTCCCATTTCCTGGAGGAAAGAATGTGGCCACACTTGGGCCCCTCTATGGGTAAAATTTCTCGTCAAGATTCCTGCTGGTGAACTTGTGAGAATAATTAAGTCAATGGAAATCCAACAAGCTTAGGAAGTGTTTGGTAGGTATCAGGCACTTGATGAAGTCAGGACTTATTCTTGATGGGTAAAAGTTTAAAAAATAAACAATCATTTGAAGTGATATTTGCAATACAGAGCGACAGATACTAATTTTGGGGTTCTGGCTAACACATAATGCAGTCAAAAAGTCAGTCTGTGTTCAAGGTACCATGTGGAGCCTCTTTTTTTCCTCTTTGACTTTGCATTCTGTAGCATGAAAGTGATGACACTGGACTCTCTCCTTGGGCAGATGCCCACTGGAAAAGACTCAGGAAACCCTGCCCAAGGGCATGCTGACTCTTCCCATGTTATCTGATGACTGGCTGTGCCAAGGTCTCCGTTAATTTAACTTAATGAGATATTCTTCCCTGGGGTTTCAGGGCACCTGGCTGCGTATCTCCTACACGATGCCACTAGTCGTGGTACATCATCTCATTTCCAACCTGCCACAACCCCCAGTGATAGACTGTATTATTGTCCCCGTTGTACAAGTGGGAAACTGAGGTCCCAGGAAGTTAGAGCTGGGGCTGCTGATTACCAATGGGTCCAGGTTCCAAACCCAGATTGCTCTGACTCCAAAGCCTAAATGCTCTGCCCAGCCTTCCTCCTTCCTGGCTCCCCAAACTGTCCCTCAAGAGTAGACCGGAGACCCCTGGGCTAAAGAGAGTTTCTAGTAAATTCATCTCTTTTTGTCTAAGTTCCATGCCCCTTTTTGGCAGGGAATTTACATTCCTCTGAGAGAACTTTTTATTTCCCCCTGAAGATTGTTACACCGTCCTTCTGCAAATAATCCTGGGGGTGTGTCTTTCTAGCTACTCGGGAACTTCTGAGAGGGCTCATGACATTTTATCAGGACAGAGGCAGTGTTGTTCCCCAAGGAGACACACAGCAACGCTTGCACTGAAGTGAAAAGCAGCTTCAGCTGTCTTCCTTGTCCCCAAGTTCAGCCACATGGGCTGTAATCTGACGGTTTTAGCAGAGGAGCCTGCAGCCTCTGGCATTGTGGGGCAGTAGAGGGATGGCCGTCCCTTCTGGAGCGGCTCTGTCAGCTGGCCCCAAATCAGGAAGCCACATCACATGCACTGCTGATATTTTCTCCTTAAAGACTGACTTGCTGTGTCTTTAGCTAAATGTCATGTCTCGTTCTCACACCCACGTCATCGCACTCTTCCTAGATGCTGTGCTCGTGAGTCACTTGCAGGGCGGGGGGAAGGGTTTTTTTTTTTTTTTTGTAAACCTTTCTTTAAAGCATTATTTCAATTTCCTGACAAGGACCTCCCTGCCCCACTACAATTCAATTCAACAAATAATTATTGAGTGAGCACCATAGACAGGGGACTTGCTGTGAATATAACAATGAGATTGCCAGTGGACAAGAAGCATGACGTCTCCGAGGGGACAGAGGTCCCTGTGAAGTGATACCACTCCAAGGCAGGTTGGGGTCTCTGCTGGGCATCACAAGGCTCAGTTTATTAGTCACTTATCTACTTATTAATTTTATTTTTATATTATTAACATCTTTGTTGAGGTATATATAATATACATAACATATGATTCGCTTGTCTTATGTGCACAATTCATTGATTCTTAGTAAGTTTACAGAGTTGTATGACTATCACCACAAGCCACTTTTAGAGCCACTGAAAATTATCCTCATGCCTATTTATGTAGTCTCTTCCCATCCCTGCTCCCCACCCCCCGTCAACAGCTCCTGTCTACCTTTTTTCCGTAGATTGGCCTTTTCTGTATATATTTCATATAAATGGAAAAATATAATATGGGATCTATTGTGACCGTCTTCTTTTGCTTAACATAATACTTTTGAGGATGATCCTTGTTATAGGATGTATCAGTGCTTAATTCCTTTCTGTGTCACATAGCGTTCCATCATATGGATGCACCACCTTTTGGGTATCTATCCTTCGGTTAATGGACATTTGGATTTTTCCACTCTCTGGCTACTACAAATAACACTGCTATGAAAATTTGTGTACAAGATTCTGTGTGGACCTATGTTTTCATTTCTCTTGGGCATATACCCAGGAGTAGAATTACTGGGTCATATGATAAACTTATGTTTTACTTTTTAAGAAATTGCCAAACTATTTTCCAAAGTGGGTGCACCATTTTACATTTTTTTATATCCTCGTCAACACTTGCATTGTTTATCTTATTTATTGTAGCCATTCTAGCCAGTGTGAAGTGGTGTCTCCTGGTGGTTTTCATTTGCATTTCCCTAAGGAGTAATAATGTGGAGGATCTTTTCATGTGCTTGTTAGCTATTTGTGTAGTTTTTAGGTGAACTGTCGGCCAATATTTTGCTCATTTTTCCCCATTTTTTAAAAGAAAACTGTAGAGAAAGTTGAGCCATGTAGACGCCTCCAGATGTGGGTGATCAGTTTTAGCAATCTGCACCATTACAGTTTGTTCTGCATTCTGGCATGCTCTGAACTTGGTTGTTGAAGTTCTCCATCATACCTAGGTTCTGCCAGCAACCACAGTATGCTAGGAGACTTCAATAGAGATTGTTCAAGAACAATCAGATTGACTCTGGGAATGGGCCGATGGAGAGGGTGTAGCACAGTCTCTGGGGCAGATGCTAGAGGCTAAATGTGAGTAGGGGAGGCTGGACATCATGGCTCAGGTGTGTTATAGTAGGCAAGGCAGTGTCAGTGGTCTGCAGACGGCATTTGCCCGAGGGATGATTCCTGCCCACACTGAACAGCAGGTAAATATGTGATCTCCAAAGTCTTCCTCAACTTTAAGCTTATAACAATCATTGCATAAAGGCCGGGACTGCTTAGTATCTCAAGGTCAGTGATACTCTTTAGAGGACACGTGTGGGCCTGTTGTTCTCTTTGAGGTCTGGTAAGTAGAGATGTTGACTGATGAAAGGATAGTGGAGCTCCCATTGCTTCAATATTTTTTAGCAGGGAGGGTTCATGTCTTAGGTCAGTTCCAAGGAGGCAGACCCTGAGACAATTGCGTGCAAGAAAGTTTGGGGGGATGCTCTCAGAAACAACACTTGTGAGGAAATGAAGCAGTGAGGATTGGCTTCCAGGAGGGGCTGCACTGAGGGGAAGTTGCACCGGGACCATAGCTGACCCATGAGGAGCTCTGCAGCTGGACAGCCATTCAGCGTGGCCCTGGACTGAGCTGGGCTCCAGCGAGGCCCATTGGCCAGTCTTTGGATGCATGAGGAGGCTGCTTTGGTTGAGGATGATTCCCCTGAAGGACCTGGGAGCTCTTAGCAAACAATGTGCCCAGCAAACGAGGGTGCACACCTGAGCCCAGAAGTAGGAATCTGGGCAGCAGACCACAGCATCTACTGCAGATGACAAAAGTCAAACAAAAGCCACAGTGAACATGTAGCCAAAGAGCACTGTGGCTTGTGGATTATAATACAGCCCACAGTAACATGCTGCAATATGTAAAAATGCAACTCGGGTGGATAGTGTAAGAACGCGGGTAGGAATTCAGGCTTTTGTCCCTCCTCGCCACTGCCCATCCCTCCTCCCCAGCCCGTTTGTTTATTCTTCTCTCTTCTCTTGTCTCCTGCCAGGGTTTGGCCACTCGTGGTTCTAACTTCAATGCTGGTACTTCTCTGTCCCACTTGTAACATGGCTCCCTTTCATTTTTGTTGTGACCTTTGGGTCTTCATGTCATCAGGTGCTATAAATGAGCAAAGGCTTTCCCCTTGGTAGTGTTTTTGGAAAGAACCAGGAGTACAGTGCTTGCTTACCAGGAGGGGACAGGTGCAGGAGCAGACCAAAGCTTTCCAAGGCAAGTGGACAGGAAGACAATCTCCGGAGTGATGTGGGGATGGGAGGATCATGAACCTGCACTTTGATGGCAGTTAAGGGGTAATCAAAAGGCCAGGTAGGGGCACTGGCTCTTTAGTGGCTATCCAGACCCACAGTCTCAGGAGGCTGACCTGGAAGGAGGCAGGTAGGAGAAGCCATGTTTGGATCACAGGTTTAAGGACACACATGTTTTCCTTAAAGAGAAGGAATTTTAACACCACATGGTTAGGTGGTCAGCCAGCAATAATAATAAGTTCAATAATAATAAAACAGTAATAAAATGTTTATGATGCTGTTCATTTTGTATTACCTTTCTCCTATGAAAGACTAATTTATCATGATGATAAAACTGATAGGAACCCAGCCCTCAAATATATCTGTACATATTGTAGAATTCCTAATTTTTTTGGACCTCGCGATTGTCAAAATGAAGGATGAATTTTGAATACCTCTAGGATTTGGAAATAAACTATGTCACTTTTTACCCAAGGTCATCCAAAGCTATTTGTGTAGCAGTTCTGCATTTATAATACAGGAGCTTGAATGAAACTTTAAAATGTCATCAGATATCAGATATCTGCCAGGTTAAGTCAGAGAAAGGAGCTAGTTGGTCAGTACTTATGTATTGCCCATGTCAGCGTGCCGGGCACTGAGGGAATCTGGGTGCTACAGACCTGGTCCCTGCCTTTATGGAGCGTACATTAAAGAGACAAGGTCAATAACAGCAACATTTAGAGCATGTTACCAGCAAGTAGAGTGTACTTTGGGAGGGCATCGTGGGGGCTGGACATGGGCTAGGCGGGGCAGAAGGGTAGAGGGATAGGGAAGTTGTGAGAAGCCTTCCAGGGATTGCAGACTGGGCATGCTGAGACCTCTGCGAGGACGCCAGGAGGGATGGCTGCAGAGAACAAGGCTACCCCAGGCAGGCTTCTAACAGGAAACAGATGGCACTCTCAGATTAGAAAATGTCAGGAGTGTTTAATAAAGCGGCCGTTTATGACAGTACGAGCTGGGTGTCAGGACAGCAAAGGGTGGTGCAGGGCCGAGTGCTACGATGACAGACTTGTCACCATCCTTGAGTCTGGAGGAGTCGAGAGATGATGGAGTGGTTCCCACAGCCTGGAAAGAGGAGGGACCTGGGATGATGGAGACAACAAGGCAAGGACACCCAGCAAGGAGTGAGCTGGGAGACATATAACTGACTGTACTCCCCCACCCCACCCTACCCAGGCTCTGGTCGGGGCTCCCTTTGCCATGAATGCACCAGGGTCAGAGGGTACGGGAATCCCGTCGACATAATCAGCGCTGGCCAGCCTCACGGGCCAGAAGACGGGGTGCAGAGAGAGTGAGCAGACAGAAGGGACCCTCACCAAGAGTGGGCAGTGGCCTGATTATAAAGAGATGATAAAGAGACAGTGTTTTATTATTAAGGATTAAGTTTTACTCAAATGTCATTGGGCAGCCATTAAAGCATTCAGGAAGAATAATGTGATCAGGTTATTATAGGAAGGGAAGGAAGTAGCAGAGTGCAGGATGGATTTGAGGGAAGCAAAGGTGGATTCCAGAAGGCCATTTTGGAGGTCATTGCAGCTCTCTAGATTTGAGGGAAAATGAGCTAATCTGAGAGGTGTTTAGAAGAGTAATTTGGGCAGCTGGGGGGATGTGCCCTTCTCTGAGGTAGGAAACATCAGAGTTAGAGCAATTTGGGAGATGGGGAAGAAGAAAGCGTGCGTTCAGGTGTGGTCACGGTCAGATTGGAATGACCATGGATGCAATCGGCTGGGTGCCAGGGAGTGGGAAGTTAGGTCTGGGGCTCAGGAAGCCTCTGGATGGAGGGGAGTGTGGCCTGTGGATGGGACTTTAAGCAGTGGGTGTGGCAGAGGTCCCTAAAGAGCTGTGTAGTGTAAAAAGACGCAAAGGCCTGGGATAGAATCCCTAAAAATGCCAATATTTCAGGACTAAGCAGAGAAAGGTGACTGGACAAAGGCAACTGAGAAGGAACAGACACAAATAGTGGAAAACCACGTGAGGCTGGGTGGGAGGCAGGTTAGAGCAGGCTGTGGACTGACTCGGGGTTGGGGGTGCCCACACTCCTCAGGGAGGGCTGGCTGGAGACCAGGAGGACATAGAGGGGTCGTGGTGGGAGGGCAGTCGGGGTAAAGGGAGCCCTGCCCAGGTGGGAGGACTTGGTCATATCTAAGTGGGGACCAGAGCCGGTGGAGAACAGTGGTGTTGAGAGGAGGAGGACGGGAAAGGCTGGGATGAGGAGGAAGCCAACGCCACGCCATCCTACAGAGCGTGCACCGCGGGTTCCTATTACCCCTTGGAAGAAACAGCTTCCATCACCCCATTTAAAGAAAGGTTTGCAGACTTTAGACTCCGTGTCTGCAGGGCTGCGTCCACGTTCGAAGCTCCAGGCAGCCTGCCTCCTCCCGCCCCGTGGACAGGGCTGGAAGGGTGGCCTGTGCCACGTAGGGCGTTGTCTCCATTTTAACCCAAGTGAGGGAGGAACGGATCGGGCCCTGAAGTGTTTACTGACTGGGTGGTGATGGTGGGTGGTTAAAGGGATTTTTAACTATTTCCCCCTTTTCTCTATTAATTGGAAGGGGCAGTTGGCTGAGGAGGGTGAGGGGCCCGAGGCTTGAGAAGGTTGGAGAAGGTGAAATGGTCATTTGGAGAGCGGGAGAGGGGTCTCCCCTTAGAGACACAGAGGGGCCCATTTAGGCCGGTGACTGAGTTTATTGTGGCACAAATCTTGCCAGTGGTGAGGTTTTTCTCCTGCCATGCTTGGCAGTGCAGACCCTGGTGTAGGGGAGGCTCTTCCCATCTCTCCCTCGCTTCCCAATCTTTTCCAGTCGGAGTTTGTCACGCCATCTGTATATTCCATACGCAAATGTCTCTATGTTCTAATGTCTGTGGATTCCAGTAATTATAATAGTAAGTCACCAAGCAACTCTGAGGTGTACAGATGATAGAAGCACAAACAGGTCTCATTCATAGGTGATGGATTTGAGAGGAAAAGGGGGGATCTGGGGGCCCGAGGCCAGTTACTCAGGGGTGTTGCAGTGGTAAAAAACATCTCATGATAGATCAGTCCCCGTATCGTGGCCCTTACATGTTCGGGAAGGTTTGTGTTTTTCTTTAACAGAATGTGAGTTGCCTCCATGGATTGCTTTGGTGTCTTCCCTGGGCGTTTTCTCAGGCTGGAGGTGATGGGGTGGCATATGTGTGCTCACATTGCAGAGTGGAGTCCTCATCATTTCACTGCCTTCTTGGCAACCAGAGGCAACGAAACGTCAAAGGCATCATTTGCATTTGTAAAGCAAAAGCCGGTGATCACATCTGTGTCGACCATATGGCAGATGTTCTATAATTGTTTTTAAAAACATACGAGTTTTCAGCTGTGCAGCACTTATCGGAGACTTAGGGAAAGAAGAAGAAATTTAAGAATGAATATTCCTTTTCCTCTTAGAAACCAACTAATCTGATTTACCTTCAATTTGGTGCTTCTGAAGAGAATCATAGGTTGTCATCATGGTAAAATATCAGCAAAAAACCTACCAGAGTGCTGCCCCAAGAGGAGGAATTCTGCAGGCTGTGTGTGCCTTGCCGGTCTGGTTGTTCGCTGCGGTGGGCTGGATAATGCTGCCACATCCTAGGATGCCCATGACTGTCTTAGTCTGTTTTCTGTTGCTTATAACAAAATACTGGAAACTGGGTGTTTTATAAAGAAAAGCAATTTAGTTCTTACAGTTATGGAGGTTGAGAAGTCCAAGGTCAAGGGGCCACATCTCGTGGTGGCCTTGCCTATGCAGACTCTCTGCAGCGTCCTGAGGTGGTGCAGGGTGTCACATGGTCAGGGGGCTGAGCCTGCTGCTCAGGTCTCTTTTTTCTCCTCTTAAAAAGCCACTAATGCCATTTCCATGATAATCTATTAATCCACTGACCCATTAATCCATTAATCCATGAATGGATTAATTCATTCATGAGGGCAGAACCGTCAAGACCAAATCAACTCCTAGAGGCCCCACCTCTCAGTACTGCCACAGTGGGGATGAGGTTTCAACATGAGCTTTGCAGGGACAAACAGTCAAACCGTAGCAATGTCCTGTCTCCAGAAACTGTGACTGCTGCCTTATATGGCAAAAGGAATTTTGCAGATGTATTTAAATTTAGGCTGTTGAGACAGGGAGATTGTCCTGGATTATCGATTAGGCCTGATGTATTTCCAGAGATCCTTCCAAGAAGTAGGCAGATCAGAAAAGATGTATAGGAGGTGTCATGATGGAACAAAAGGTTGGGATGATGTGTTACAAACCAAGGAATACAGATCGTCTTCACAATCTGGGAAAAGCATTACAAATTGGAAAAGGGAAAACAGATTTTCTCCATGATCCTCAAGAGGGAGTGTAGCGTTTTAACATCTTGCCTTTAACCCTGTGAAACTGATCTTGGATTTCTGGCTTCCAGAATTGTAAGAGAATAAATCTGTGTTGTTTTAAACCACCAAATTTGTGGTAATTTTGTTATAATGACAACAAAAATCTAATACTGTAAGATAATTTTATTTTGAGATTTC
This sequence comes from Cheirogaleus medius, assembly GCA_008086735.1. Lineage (NCBI taxonomy): Eukaryota > Metazoa > Chordata > Mammalia > Primates > Cheirogaleidae > Cheirogaleus > Cheirogaleus medius. The sequence goes on along the minus strand of VBSM01000272.1, from coordinate 110,004,491 downwards.
TTGCATTTTGCTGATGGGTTATCCTGATGAATCTACATTATTGATACTCTTTCCTGGGGAGTGGATGCAGGCGATAAGCTTGAGTCGGTGGGTTAGCTCTCGTCTCTGTCTGCTGGCAGTGCAAACACAGAGTTAGTGAGGGACACCATTTACTCCAGAGCCCCGGCAGTCTGGTCCTTTTAACCCAGCTCACTTCAGAGCACAACAGGTCATTTGGAAAGAACCACTGATGTTGCAAACACAGGCTTTCAATTAAGGAAATGGAATTTTCTTTTTGGTCCAAGGTTTCTCCTTAATATGTGCCTCAGCATTGTCCTTTGCCTACAGACATAGCTGCTGATATCTAAAGATGTCATTGCAGGGTAATGACATTTATCTAAAATGTGTCAGCTTACTCTTAGACGTAAAACATTTTAATTGCTTAGGGTATAGTTTCATAGGATTGGGAATACAATTTTCCCCTTTTTTTGTGGTAAATTATTTGATCTAGGCTGGGTGCAGTGGCTCATGCTTGTGTTCTTAGCACTTTGGGAGACTGAGGTGGGAGCATCACTTGAGGCCATGAGTTTGAGACCAGCTTGGGAAACATAGAAAGACCCTGTCTCTACAAAAATACAAAAATTAGCCAAGTGTGATGGTGTGTGCCTGTAGTCCCAGCTACTCAGGAGGCTGAGGCAGGAGGATCACTTGAGCTCAGGAATTGGAGGTTGCAATAAGTTATGAAGACATCACTGCACTCTAGCGCAGGCAACGGAGTGAGACTCTGTCTCAAAAAAAATTTCTTTGATCTAAATTTTTCTGGTTTTACATTCTTTTTAATTTTGTATAATTTTTATTATTTTGTCTAATTGAAAGAAAACAATATATATTGAATGTGTAAAGTTTGTAAAACACTTGAAGCAAATAAGTCAATAAAACAAGAAAACACTTGTAGCTTCACAATGTAGAGAGACACTGTTAACATTTTGATGTATTTTGTTAGATTTTTATAATTAGGTGCTTATTTGATTTTTATTGCTTCATGGATATTTCTCCACATCAGTACATGTTCTATAATGTAATGACAGCATTCTATTTTATTATAAGTATCATATACTTATACTACTAGCTTGTCCTCTATTTTTGTGCATTTAGGTTGTTCCTAGAATTTATTATTGACTATTCATGTGCTTTGCCCATTTCATTTGTGGTATGTTCTTTGAAAACTAGGTTTGCAAGCTTTTTTTGTATGTTAGGCCTATTCATTTTTTTAAACAGATATGTACAATTTTTGAAGATCCTTGTTTGCTTTTTAATTTTGTTTCTGTGAGCCTTTTTGATATGTAATTATTATTAATCTAAACTATGTGGTTTTATTCTTTTTCCTTGTATCTGTGGTGATTTTTATTCTCTATTTTTTACAGATTGATTTTCTTCCATCTTGACAGCTTACCAGATCTTAGATCTCATTTTACATCAAATGAATGTTTACTTCATGGTGTAACAGTGGTGTTTTTAATCCTTAGCCAACCACTTAGTTTATTTTATATAAGAATAGTTTTGTTCCCCTGAGTATAATGTTGACCCTAAGTCTATTGGCTAATGACAGTTCGATTCACCTTTAAGCAGCTCCAGGTTGAATTCAAATATAAATTTAGGGACTGTATTACTATGTGAGTCTGTAAATGTGCACAACATACTTATACTGCTAGCTAAATACCTAAGAAAAGTAATTTGCGTCTACTGAAGTGTTCTTTTATGTCTTTGCCCCAGAGGATAAAGAGAAAATTTCTAGTATGTGGCTTCCATTTCCTGTATTTTAGTAATGTAATGTCTCCAATATTAACAACATAAACCGATAAATTATAAAAAATTAAATCCTCTAATTGTATTAAAATTTGAAGAAAAAATTAATTTCTTTCTAACAAGGTAGAAAAGAAAAAAAAACTGAATAAGCTCTGGGCTTCTGGAATTTCCCCATTCAGCTCTTTCTTTGCTTATGTTCCAAACAATTGCATAAAAGCAATCCCAAACAAACGTTTATAGTGGCTGCACTCCGAAATACCGATAATGAATTCTACATAACAAGCACACTCTTTCCCCCGGCTGTTTGCATTTAAAGTATACATTTTGCAGTAATTTTGATGACTTCATTTTGAAGCAGTTCTTAACAGACATTTTGGAAATGTCTCATGTCATGAATTTATTCATAAACCAGCCTGTCAAAAGCCTTAGCGTTCACTGGGGAGGACGTGTCTCAGAGGCATGGATGCTGGTTCTACCTACGTCACCTGCCATCACCCATTTCCATTACTTCTTGAGTGTTCTGGCTCCCTGCTACTGGGTTTTAGCACTGTGAGGAGAGAAAACCATGACCTTGAGTTCCCAGCTATGCAGTATCTTTCAGTGCTATGTTCCTCCCCTGATGATGATGATAACTTGTGTTTGGGATGCTGTGATGTTTACTGTCATGGTTAATGGTCAGTGTTACTCATCAAAAGGGTGATAAACCAATAATAGGATCTTGGACTAGGAGAGTAAAGATAAGCACAATGTGTTGCTTTTCTCCCACGTGCTTATAGTCCTTAATGAGGAATAATAGGCCCTGATGTTTATTTGTTCAATAAACAAGCCGTTGGGTTGTGAATAAGAGGTCAGCATAGCCAGCAATGATTTGTGAGCTCCCCTATCAAAGGGAATTATTTAGTGGCTAGAGCAAGTACCGGATTGTTTTACAATAATATAATGATAGTTGCAACACATTGTTCCTACCCCTCTGATCTCTAAGAGGCCAGGAAAATAAGTGGATGCTCTTGCTTTTCCAGTCTGGAAATTGGAATTGTATATGGATGCTTTTTCCATTTCTAATTCGTGGCTCTTTGATCTTGCTTATTCATGAAGTGTGCGTTTATGCTTATGTGTTAAATCAGCACTTATACTTCAGTGTGAACATTCATCCCTGGAGGTTTTGTTAAAATGCAGATTCTGGGGTGGGAGCTGAGATTCTGCATTTCTAACCAGCTGCCAAGTGCCGCTCATACCGTTGTTGGTCCCTGGAGCACACTTTGAGTAGCACACTGATTTCCAGCTTGCAGGGTGGAGACAGAAGGGCCCAACCCATATAGACTTGGAACCTATTCTAATAATAGGGCATGTGCTTAATAAGGCAGGAGAGTGCAGTGGATAAAAGTGCAGGCTCTGGGTGTGAATTTTAGCTCTACCATTGCTAAGTTTTATGAAGTACCAATCAACCTGATAGTCTCTGTTGCCAATGACAACAAAGATTTATTTTATGCTCACATTGCATGTTGAACTGAGTGTTGGCCACAGCTCTGCTAATTCTGGCGTCCGCACTAAAGGCAGCCTTATCTGGGACATGCTGTTCCCCACCCCCATCTGTTGGGAACCTGAAGTGGCTCTGAAAGCTTCTGCTTGGATTTGCATATGCCATGTCTGCTCACGCGCCATTGACCAGAGCAAGTCACATGGCCAAACCTGATGTCAGGGGGCAGGGAAGTAGGCCCCTCCCATGAGCAGCAGGTGGGGACGTATTGCCTCCTGCAGGACAGGAAGAGAAGAAGACGGGCCAGAACACAGTTTTCCATAGCAGCTCAGCAGCCATGTACACCTGTTATTTTCACGGGATTGTCTGGAGGATTGAGGAAGGGAAAATGGACAGCACATAGCACTTGACATACAGGAGAAGCACAGGAAATGTCTGTAATCAGATTGCTCTTGTTTTTCTTCTTATACCTGGCCCTGATCCTCACTGCAGAGTCGCTGCTCCTTTGGGGTTGAGGAGAATCCCCCTCCCTGCTTTTCATAATACAGGAAACATGCAAGCCCCCCTAGCAACCAATCAGATCACCTGAGGCCATCTGATCAATTAGGTGCTCTGCTGGAGGGAAAGAGAGCTGGGTTACGATACAATCGATTGTTTCCAAATAATTTTAGGCAGTGGCTTCATCTTCCTGCCCATTGTGTTTTCTGAGTTTTTGGCTTGAGTTGCATATCACTTGATTTCTTGTCTATTTTCTGTATTTTGTTTTATGGCCTGTTCTGTGATCACTTATTCTGCAGATAAATATTGACTATCCAGTACGTGCCAGCTGTTGCTGAGGTTGACTGAAGGCTTATGAGCATGTGTTACATGGAAGCATTATTCATTTGTTGTTACCTAATTGCCAAGCGTGGTGGAGGAGGGTGCAAAGGTGGAATCCAGCCCGAGTAAATCAGAGTCGGGGCACCCTGAGTGTAGCAGAGAACCAGGGGATCATTGCAGGCTTGTGAGCAGGGCAGTATGTGACCTGGGCTTTAGAAAAAACCCGGGGTAGTATGTGTAGGTTGTAGGAGTGGCTGGTGATGAGGCACTTGGTGAAGTGAGAGATTACAGGGCTGTGAGCAGATCATGTTGGAGAGATTGGGGTGTGGAGATGTGTGTTTGTGGGTGAGGGAAATAACCAACAGCTGCAAAGCTCTCGGGATGACCAGAACGAGCAATTGCGCACAGATAGAGTTTAAGTGAGGGAGGAGTTAACGCACACAAGCGGGGCCAGGAGTTTGTGTTGCAAAGGGTCTAACGGGGCAGAGATGTTGGAAAAGGGGGTTCAGATAATCTGCAAACCAGCTATCCAGTTCAACTACTTAAGGACCATTACACAATACATGATAAAGACCTATCAATCTCAGTGTGTAGGAAGAGTATAGACAAAGGAATATGCAGTCATTAAACGCTGAGGATGAAATCTTTGTTAATGCAATAGTTCATCTCACCAGGTGGGCATTTTTTTTTTTCGGTTTGCCTAAGAATAGGCATGCTGTACTCATGACTTACTTGTTCTTGGAGCAGTGTGTTGCAAAACAAAGTTAATGTGTTAAATTTAACTGTGATTCAAACTGATGTGGCCCGAGTCTCGAGAGGCCAGTGAAACACAGGTGGGGCGGAAAAAACAGCCACTTCTATTGTTGCCAAATGATAGAAAAGATTTGAAAATCAAATGCATCGAGTTAGCCTCGCTGTGCAGCAAGGAAAAAACCCGAATTAATTATAAATAAGACGAATAAATAATTTAAATATATCACTTATTGCCTCTTTATTGCTCAACACTTGAAAAATTGTTTCAATTAGAAACTTAAACTCAATTTGATAGATGATGAAGAGTGTGAAGCTCAAGATAAATGTAAATCCCTTTGTGATATAAAAATTTGATTTTGCAGTATGAGCTCTATTAAAAAGAAATTAATAATCTCCAGAAAAAGGAGATAGTGCCAAGAAGGCTGGCCTTTTCCCATGAATATAGCTTATTAGAAGAAGAAAAATAAATAAGCTTATTACAGAGATAATTTCTAAAAAAATCAAAACTACAAAATACTAATCCCCAACAACCCCACAAACAACACAACTAATAAACATTTGTTTATTTCTCTGGATTTCATATTAAAATCATAGAGTAGATATGTGTGCTTCTTATAATTTCACATGATTTTCATTTTTTTTTGTATGCCCGAGGAAATGCTTCACTCTCTCTTTGCATTTTTTTGGCCTCATAAAAGATAATCATAGCAGAACAATTTCCTATTTGTTGCACCTACAAAGTGAGGGATTCAACAGGGTGAAGCCACACTGGACCTTGGCTGAGACAAAGATATGCTGGAAAGCTGGTTTGATTTCTTTACTTTTGTGCTGTGGTGCTGCAAACCCTCCCTCTCACCCCTGGCAGTTATGGCCAGTGAATGAGAGCGTGATCTTTGTGTGTGTCCAGTGTGAACCTCAGAATCCTTCTTATCGCGGGGCTCTAGGCAGCCACTCCCAGGCATGTGGTATGAAACGTACTTGGTATCTGCCTCGGATCCCAGGGACTGAGAGTTTGGTAACATGTTATCTGGCATGTGAACAGTTTGTCTGATTTGCTAACTACATGGAAAAACATCTATCACCTTATGTTTTAGTTCAGGCTGCAGAAAAAAGTTCTTTCTATTTCATGTATGGAAAAAAATGTTTAAGGAAATTGTGTGACACACCTATTTTACCTTTTGGACCTAAATATACATCTGAGGGAACTACATATGTGCTAGGAATGAGGTTTCCCTCACCCCCATCCCATAACGCATGGAATCTCATTCTCCCAGAAAAAGCAAACACAAAATAAGCCAACACCAGCTGGGCATCAAATGCCAGTCCAGGCAGCTTTCAGCTAACTTTGAGAGCTGTCAGAAATCCTCCAGCAAGGGTAGGGAGCTGATGGTCCTCGGCCCACACATGTCTTGCTTGGCCAGCAGGGTGTTTATTTCTTTCATTTGCCCATATGTGGGTCCCTGACTCTCCAAGTGTCACATGCTTCTCTGCTCTTCTGTGAATCCCAGTGACATCTCAAGACACTGACTTTGTGACTCCTGGGGGTAGAATTCTGTCCTTCCTCATTCTCAGTCACACGGCCAGTCATCTCTCTTACGTTGACACTTTAAGCTCCTAATGTGACTGCTTTTGGACATAGGGTCTTTACAGAGGTAATGAAGTTAAAGCCAGGTCACTAGGGTGGGCCCTAGTCCAACATAAAACTGGTATTTAACACATCGACTGCCATGTGAGTTGTATTTAACTCAGGCTAGCTTTGAGCCTGGGGCCTCGTGAAGCAAAACCCTCTAGTTGGTTTGTGAAACTCTTACGTGTTGATGTTCTTATTGTTACAATGAATATTGACAATTTAGTTCTAAAAACGTGGATTGGGTTGCATGTAACTCATGCACAGAAAACAGTAAAAAATAACAAATTAGAAAGGATCATTTTGTTTTAATAAAACACCATGGCTCCAGGGGAAAAATTTTTTTTCTAGCATGGCAGTCAATGTGTTAAGAAGAGATTAAGACACAGACACACGGAGAAGGATGACCACGTGAAGGCACAGGGAGGACGATGACCATCTATAAACAAAGGTGAGAGGGCTTGGGTGGAACCTGCCCTGCTGATACCTTGATCTTGGCCTTCCAGCCTGCAGAACTGTGAGAGAGTAAGTGTCTGTTGTTCAAACCACCTTGTCTGTGCACTTTTGTTACGGCAGCCTGAGCAGACGCTGTCCCTACTCCTGAATCCGTGGGTGGGAAGCACCCCCCAAATCAATCCGTGTGCAGGGAGCCGTGGGAGATGGCTGCGGTGCTGGGCTTTACAGAGTGGTCCCCGAGGTTGGGATTAAGACAGTGTGAGGACAGTCACATTTGTTTTTAGCTTCAATGATTTTGAGACCTCTTGGGAATAGGACAAGAAATCATTTGACTATCTCATGACTCCAAGAACTAAAATTACTTGTTTTGAGATTTCATTATTCTATTTATGATACAAATAGCTAGCAATACTGTGGCTACATAAAAGGATATTGTCAGGTATTGCACAGTTTCCTCCTTGATTTATTAGAGCTTCTTGGAAGATAGAGATTAAGGCATCTGCCCTCCATCCGTATTGTGAGCGCTCATAAAGGCTTTGTTTGCCTCATCAGCCAGTAAGTGCTGAGCATGTTTCCATGAAAACGTTTCCCCATTCCATGATGCATCACATGCGCGTTCTGGGTGGAATAAGAAATAGGGGTGGAGCACTTACTATTTCTTTGGTATATGGTCCTTAGACCACTTTACAAATTTTTATTTGTTATGCTCTATCCTATAGCATCCCAAATATCTTCCATGCTTCATTGCACTAGAGACTATATTCTTACACGTGTATGCACACAAATGTTTGCACCGATACACACACACACACACACACTCTCATACACAGAATTACTCTTCTCCAAGAATCAACCCAACCCGGTTGCCTATTCAGGTGATCCTGTGTAACAGGATGATGGGAATAAGAGCATGTGAATGCTTCCACTGAAATTATTCACAGGACTTTTCCCCATAGAGTATTTTTTTCAATTTCAAGCACATGGAAGGATGATGAAATTCTGAAAGTAATTTACTTGCAAAGGGCAAAACAAGTTGTCAGGACTAATGCAGGTTTCATGAAATATAAAATAAACTGGACTCTAATCAGGGCCTATAAGAAAAGCCGACTATGAGAAGCTCCAGAAAGGGAGACATTCACATCCTGGGGGCTTTGTAACTGCAAGGTTTGCGGCTTCTGTGAGTTCTGGATAGTACCGTGTTTCCTCGAAAATAAGACAGGATCTTATATTTGTTTTTCCTCAAGAAGATACCCTAGGGCTTATTGTCAGGGGATGTGTTATTTTTTTTTTTAAGTATGGTACAACAATCTACATTTATTCAAATGTAGTTAAGTCATCTTCTTCTGGAACATCATCATAACTCTCCAAACCCCGAATTCCATCCTGAATTTCTTGTGACTCTATTTCCTTTAGAACCATTGGCCCCAATCTCTCATGTCGAGCAATAGAGCTCTCATTAAATGAGCAGCTCTTATCCATGTAACCTGCTCGTCTTCTTTACCGCTCCGTGACAAAATGCATGGGTTGTGCAGATACGCTGCGTAGCCACGCCCGTCACTAGGTCTTATTTTCGGGGTAGGGCTTCTATTGCGCAAATGCTTAGAAATCCTGCTAGGGCTTATTTTATGGGTAGGTCTTATTTTCGGGGAAACACGGTAGCTATGAACCGCTGATGTTGGGAAGGAAAAGGGATCCTGCATTAAGCTTTACCAGCAAAGGCTCAACCCCAGACAGGAAATACGAACAAGACCTACCGGTGCAAATTGGCCGGGCCGCCAATCACACTGCATAGACAGCGTGTGGTTAGGCTTCCCAGCACCTACTTTGTGGCTCCTAATGGTAGAATTCTCTTCTGAGAGGCTGTCAATGGACGTCTAACTTTAAGAAGTAGAGCAGAAAAATCAATCTGCTCCTTGCATCATGTGCGGCATTTTAATTACCTAGGCAGCTAATCAGGACACAATGGAGCAGCTGCCGTGATTATAGAATTTTGCCCCAGTTATTTACAAAGCTGCACAGCTACTTCAGTGTCTCACTGTGACCTCTAGCATGCATAGGTTCTAGAGCAGGTGTGAAGGCTGATTGATTGGGCAGATCAGAAAATCATTCCATGGCTGTCACTTTTCTTTGGAGCCAAAGGATTAAGATTTGAGTTATTCTCTAAAAGTATGATTCCTTTCTGTGTCTGTTGTCTTCCTCTGTCGCTCCGTTATCTTCCTTTGTTGTCTCAGTGGTCCCGATGCTTCTCTGGTTTCATTCTCTGTCTTTGTAAAGTGTTATCGACTCATCTGTTCTACCAGCATCCTTCCAACGGATGGGTGTGCAATGTTCTCTAATTCTTCCAAAGAATAAGAGGAAGCATTTGTAGTGGAATGCTTTTCATAGATACCTATGAATATTTTGTTACTGTTTCAAGCTTAGGAAGTGCCAACTATGTGCCCGACAGTGACATGAAAATATTAATTTTTTTCTAGAAGAAATTCTAGACTTAAATTCTGATTAAAGTAGAAAACAATTCCTTTAAAGTTTACATCTGATTTTCTGGTGCTGTAGCATTGCTGGAATCCATAAAACAGTGCAAAGAAATGGTCAATTGCTAAATTAATCTTTGTGACTGATTATTACTGTCCTTGCCATGGTCTGGTTTAAGTTAGAAGTTGTGTCGTGGTTTTAGACTTACATCGTCATGGAATCTCCTCCATGTGCTTTTACAAGGGGATTCTGATATTTTAAAAGAAATCCACATGTAATATTCTTTAGGGAGCTAGACATATTTTGTGCCCAAGTTGATGAATTTATAGGGCGCTGGAACTTGGAGAAAGTGGTTGAAAGTAGCTATTGCCAGAGTAACCTGACATTAATACCTGAGTCAGGGAAGTTGGAGACAAGAACCAGAGATCACAAGTCAAAACCAGATGGAAGACATGGACCTACGCGGGTGAGAGATGCACCTGGTTCTGCAGAGGCTGCGGTTGTTTCCACTGAGCCTGGGACTGCCCAGATACCATATTTCCTCTAGTGAAGCTATAAAATGAAAGTTCTTTGTCTTGTCAACTAAAGTTATACTTTAACCCAAAGGGGACCCAAATTTACTTACAGACAAAATAAACGAGGGTAGGCAGGGTCACATCATTATTGCCTGCATTTTAATAATCTCATCTTTCTAGATTTAAAAAAAAAAAAAAAGATGTGTACTGGTTACTTGTTCATTTTTATTCAGAACACAGAAATCCAGTTTTAGGAAAAAAAATCTAAATCCACTTGTGTAATACTGTTTTTTTAGTGAATAGCATGCATTCATTTCAGAACTAAACACATTCAGTTTTTTGGGAATATTTAAGGAATTGTTGGAAGAGGAGTGAGAGCATTTTTGACCCTGGTGTTAGTTTGCTTGGGTGTCACATAGACAGTCAGAGATTATTGCAAAGCAGAAAAATCCGGGGCCAACTCTTGACAGCTTTGGGTGTACCGCGTCATTCCTCAAAGTTAGTCTTTAATGTCCATTTCTCTGTGGCTTCAGGCTTGCTGTTAACCATCATTTTAATCTCATTTCCTCAGTATAAAATTGGAGGAAGAGCGCAGAAGTTTAATAGTACAGTCTGGTTTCCCCCCTACATCTTCTGGGTCTGACCTTGAATTCTGATCCTTACACTCCCTTAAATTTATACATGGATAGAACGTTGTATTAGCGTCTACTTACAATGGCTGCTATTGTCGAGTGTATATTAATTATCTGTTTAGCCCATAATTAATCCACTTCATGACTGTAAATGTAAAGAGCCTCCTATGACACCGAACTGCTTCTTGGCACGTAGGAGAAACTCCATACATATGTGCGGCGTGGGTGAATGAGAGCGAGTGAGTATGAGTAACCACGATGGAGTGGGTGCTAAGATGAGTCACTCTTCCATGTGAAACAATACAAGATAACCCAAACATTTGGCCACTGTGAGGAAAGTGAATCTTTCCTGGAGAAACAGTGTGGGTGTAAGTCAGAAGCCTGGCAGGGTGAGTGGCGGACCCATTTGGAACAGCTGTTTAGCAACAACGGGAGGAGATTGCAGATAGCCACTGTGTCTGGATGAGGCCATGTACTGCTTTTATATTAAATAGGATAGTAGCATGCCAAAAAAGACAGGGACTCTTTTGAAGGATGTAACCAATATCCCAGGTCTGGAAGAAACTCCCAAATTTGTAGTGTGTCCTTCTGAGTGGCTGGGGTGCAAGCCACACATCATCGAACTGGTATTAACTGACTTAACTGACCAACACTTAAGTGCGCAAATGGTAGTAACGTTCATCAGGTGTCGGGCAGGTGGGAGGGGGCAGGAGGGGATGGGTATATTCACACCTAATGGGTGCAGTGTGCACTCTCTGGGGGATGGACACGCTTGAAACTCTGACTAGGATGGGGCAAAGGCAATATATGTAACCTAAACATTTGTACCCCTGTAATATGCTGAAATAAAAAACAAACAAACTGACATCCATTTGAGGACGCTTCTGCCCCTGGGCGTGGACCTGGAACACTCTGGCAAATGCTGTTTCTGGGAAAGACTTGCCCAGCCTCTGTTCATGGACTAGATTCTGTGTGTTTTGCAAAACAGAACAAAAGCTGTGTCCGTGTTGGGGGAAGTTCAGTGATTAAATGTATTTAGAAAACTGCCATAAGTTTCAAATCAAGCCCTTGGGCTTTGGAATCAGGCAGGGCTGGATTCCTGGTTAACAAATTTGCAAGCTGTGTCGTCTTGGGAAAGTAAGTTAGTCTTTCTAAGTTTCAAATTCGTAATTTGAAAAATGACAATAATAATATCTAATTTTGAGGTTTGCCTGAGGATTAAATGAGATTGCATCTGTCTGTTTATATTTATGCTATTTTAGTCTGTAGCCTACAATAACCATGCTACAAATATTAGTTATTGCTATCATTATTATAATCAGTATTGATTTCTTCCTCCTGGGTTTTTAAAATAAACATCAAGGACTCAGATGAGCCTGAAGACCAAGAAATCAGTGCCTAGCTTTAACCAGTGGTTTCCAATCCTATTTGAACAAAGGTCTCTTTTGTCAATTGGCATTCAGAGGCAGTGTTCCCTGGAACACACTTTGAGAAAAGAATCTGAGAGCAGTGCTTTTCGAAATTCAATGTGCGTGCAAATCTCTAGGGAGTTCTCGTCAAATGGAAGATTCTGGTTCATTAGGTCAGGGGTGGGCTCAAGACTCTGCGTTTCTAAAAAATGCCCGTGGGATGCTGGTGCTGCTGGCTCGTGGACCTCCTACCAGGTCACCAGGACTTAGAGCACACGACCATGGTCACTGTATGCCTGAAGCTTTTGTGTAAGCAGTTTCTTCAGATGAAATAATGGTGCATCAGCAGTAGGGACGGGATAAGGTCTCAGTGGAAGACAACAGTGGGAATATGTGGAGAGGTAGCACATTTGCTTCTTTTGAGGAGGATTGTGGAAATAATTCTGTTATTTGCCAATTGTTATTTCCCCCTCTGATGGAACTCTCAGATGGCCACCTGCTGTAAGGAACAGGTCACCCTGCTTGCTGCTCCAATCAGATCACCTGGCCTGGTCATTCCTCTCCAGCCTGCTTTGGATTTAACCATTTGGTGACGATTAGTGACTAGCACCTTGATCCTTGTGATTAGCCCCGGGAAGCTGGTTCCTTACTGGAGAAACTTTTGTGAGTACTGTATGTGGGTAAACCAAGTTGTTACAAACTCAAGTCACTGTTTCTAGTTTTCTTTCTTCTCCTTTTCTTCAAGTCCTCCTTGCTCTTTAATCTCCTTTCAGAGAGAGAATGAGAGAGAGACACACACAGAAAGAGAGAGAGAGAGAGAGAGAGAGAGAGAGAGAGAGATGGGGGGGAAGAGGGGGAGAGAGAGAGAGAGAGTGAATCTCCTGTGCATCTCTTGCTTCAGCCGGCACCTTAACATTTGAGGGTGGAAGCCAGGGTTCTGTGTTTCGCAAGGCTAAGAGCATTTTCTGAGCTCAGTCTTTTGCAGGAAGGTAAGCCATCACCCGAAAGATCAACATAGAACAGTCTGCTCTTTGGTGACTTTTCCCTTTCAAGCATCCCAAATGGTGACAGAGGGAAAGCAAACCGCTTACCCATGCTCACACAGGCAGTTGGCAGCAAATCTGGACGGTGTGATCTACTCCCCCTTTGCCATTCCGTTGGTTGTGTTGGGTCAGGGTGGATATTTGGTATAAATGATGCATGATGCAAACTTGAACTGAGGCCTCTGACTTCCTACATGAGACATGCACGTGGGTTGTGGAAGATGCTCCATCGTCCTTCCAGGCCTAACTCTCGTGAATTAGACAGCATTCCATAATTATGCAGCGAACGGGCCCAAGATGGGCTCGAGGTGGGTGACAAGAGGCAGCTGTGACAGAACATGCTTGGATCATTAAGAGTTAGTGCAATCATGACCATCCAATTACTCTGGAGACATTTCCACATGGTAGAAAGCAGGGACCCTGCAGCCAGCGTGCCTATGTTCAGATCCCGGCTGTGTCGCTGAGGAGCCGAGTGACCTTGGGTGAGTTTCTGACCATCTCTGGGAGCCAGGGCCCCCATCTGTAAAATGAGGTTATTAATAATAATACTCTCTTATAGGACTGTCGTGATGATTAGCTGAGCAAACATATAAAACACTCAGAACAGCGCCTGGCACATTTTAAGAGCTACATACATGTTGGCTGTTCTAACAGTTATCTGTTGGCATAATGCCTCATCTTGATGCCTTAGACTTTCCAGAACATTGTAGTGCTCTTATGTGTAGCATTTGACAAGTCCCGTGAGAAGGGATGATTCCTATCAATGTTTCTTGACTTATGAAGATCACCTTTTGAGGTTTTATACTCCAACTAACAAATCTTTGTCAGCCTACTCAACTGAGTCGATTGACATCTACGTGCTTTGCATGTGTAAACACGGCTGGGAAGATTTTTTTAAAAAACATTAAAAGAATGCAACCAGAGCTCAGTTCTAAGTTTGCGTGAATACACGTATGTTTATTAAATTTAACCAACACTTAAGAGTAATTAAATGAAGATGAGATCTGGGGTAAGATGGCAGGGTGAGGCTGGGTCACACAACCCCCTGCCCCTGCACATTAATGCCCTGATTAAAGCACCGCAGAACGTGTGTGGGCAGAGACTAACAGTGGGGCAGGAGGACTCGCATGGTCCTAAAAACGTGAGTGCTGTCCAGGTAAGGAGAAGCAGTAAATCTCCGGGAATAACTCCTGACCCAGCCTTCACCCCTGCCCCAAGCAGTAGTGCCAGGAAGTTGAATGGACGAAGTTTTTAAAAGCCTCAAGAACAGTCTCCACCCTGCTAAATTTGGACAGAGGTAGAGAGACACAGAGCAGAGATACCAGATATAGCAAGTAAAAACACTGGATGCCCAGATAAATTTGAATTTCAGATAAACAATGAATCCTTTCTAAGTATTTCTCAAATGTTACACGGGACATCATATCAGTTTCTTGGGCTACCATAACAAAGTAGCACAGACTGGGTGGCTTAAATAACATTTATTTTTTCAAAGTTCTGCAGACTTAAAGTCCAGGGAGGGTCAAGGTGTCAGCAGATTTGGTTTCTTTCGAGGCCTCCCTTCTTGGCTTGCAGGTGACATCTTCTGGTTGTGTCCCCACAGGGTTGTCCTTTGTATGTGTCTGTGTCCTAATCTCCTCTTCTATTAAGGACATAGGTCAGATTTGGATTAGGGCCCACCCAGATGACATCCATTTTACCTCAGTTGGTTTTTAAAAGACCCTATCTCCCAAAACAGCCACATTCTGAGGGATTGGGGGTAGGACTTCAAGCTATGAATTCAGGGGCTGGGGACACAGTTCAGCCCAGAGCAGACGGTAAAACCTGGTCAACCAAGATGCAGTCCAGAATGACTCCAGAATGGAGGGGCACTGGAAAAGAAGTGCTGGAGAGCTTCTAAGGATGCGCAGAGCTGCAGAGTTATGGTTATGAAATATAAATGCTATTAAATGCAAAAATGTGGGGTGTTACATATTAAACTGGGGATGAGGAGGAATGAGGAAAGGCAGGTGTCTGAGAGTTAATAGATTCTGCTTGAATCACTAAACCAAGCAATGAAAGTTTATTATATATAATTTATACATAATATAATATAATATATAATAAATATATATTTATTTTGAGATTTTATGCTTAGATTTATCCCATCTGGTGTTAATTATATACATAATTATATATAATTATGTATATAATTATGTATATATATTAACATTGTATATTAAATTATATTATATATTTATATATAGGGGTAAATCTAAGCATAAAATCTCAAAATCCTAAAAGGAAAATAGAACAACATTGTTCTAGTCCTATCAGTGTTCTCTATATGAGAACATGGAGGTGAGAGAGGTTAAGCAACTTATGCGTAAGTGGAGGCACACCCAGCAGGTGGACGAATGAGGTTTAAACCATAGTCTAGTCAGTCAACTTGGGATAAGGCGGGAAAATTTTGTAAAAAAAACGGAATTATGAAGTAGGGAGTAGACTGATCTATGCCTATTATTCAGCTTGTCTTAGATGTAGGGCCAGTTAAATGGCACATAAGAAAGTCCATAAATATGTCTAAATATATGTGGCAGGGCTGGGGAAACTTTTCATGTTGGAGGCCACATTAATTTAGCCAAAATCAAAGAAGGCTGCATTTAAGAAACTTCAATTAGATATACTTAGAGATGTACATTATTTTGTAAAAATCGAACTACTATTTACTTAATGATTTCAAAAAATGAAAACTATTTGTTAATTTTAAAGTTAACTAACCTTTTAATGACTCTGTGTGTCTGCTTTTTGTTGGAAAGCATTTGAATATTTGGATGCAGCATGGAGGTTGCAGTTTCAGTTCATCCTCTTAGATGGGTGTCAGTCATTTGTGACCTTAAGAGCATCTTGATTTGGGTTAGGGAGGAGAATGTAGATTGGCAGCAATAAGTGGTTGAAAAGCAAGAAAGCATTTTTCAGGCATGTT
>VBSM01000272.1:109946662-109988438 GCA_008086735.1 Cheirogaleus medius | reverse complement strand
ATATCACACAGAAATGGTGCATTCCTATAGAATTCTTTCAATAATTCACATTGCTGATTCTGTTCTTAATAAAATTTAACTATCTGTTCTTGTAGAGATAAAATTTTGTCTAACACCTGTCCCTGTGATAGCCAATGCACTTTAGAATAATATGGCATATCCACACTGAATACCTCATGGTTCTACTTTAGCATATTATGATACTGACGATACCATGTTGCATTTGCACAGATATAGTTAACAACACTTATAGCTTGTTGCAAAGTGTCACTTAAAATAGTGGCTTTAGCACAGAGATTTTGCTGATGTAAGATACAGTGAAAAGAAATGAAAGCATCTGGATCTCTTAATCCTTTTTTTAAATCTGTGCAATAATCCCTTCATGCTTTCCTGTCATGGAAGGTGCACCGTCTGTACATACACTCACTAAGTTTACCAAATTCAGTCCAATTTCATGACATTTATCTTGAAAGTTGTTGAAGATATCTATTCCCCATGTTCTGTTCACAAGAGTGCCCAAAACATAACTCTATGTAGCAAAGAAAATCTTCTGTTATGACCTGAATTAAGTGTAAAAGCTGTATAAAAGCTGTGCCAAGTCAGTAGTATAAGTTGATTCACCCAAAGCAACTGAATAATAAATATTTTCCTTTTGAAGTATTGCATGAAGTTGTTCTGTTAAGTTAAAAGCTAATTCATGCTGCTGATCAGTTATGGTTCTCCTCGAAAGAGTCACTGGTTTGTACTTTGAAATGTTACAGGGGTCTGTGCATCCTACAACTTCAACAATGCATTCTTTCACAATTTTTTTCTCACTGAATGGCTTCCCTTTCCCCCTGAGTATATAAGCTACTTTATACATTGCTTCAGTGGCATCATTTCCAGGTCTTATTGCTGCTTGAAAGAATTGTCTTTTGCTTTTGCTTTTCATCTTTTAATTTCTGCGGTACAGCCTTTCACATCCCTTCCTCTAATTTAAAATATTTGTGGTCCTTGTGAGTGTTATAATGCTGATGAGCATTGAATTTCTTCAATGTTGATATTGCAGTATCACAAAGCAAGCAAATCATCCTATCTTTAGCGGAAACAAGATAATATTGCAATTCCCCATCCTCACCAAAAAATCTATTTTCTTCCTTCAGCATTCTCTTGGTCTTCTTTGACATGATGGGCTGTTAAGCAGACAGAATTAAAAAATACTGTTGAGCTGTGCGACTATTCACAAATTCCACTTCAAACAGAAACACAGTGCACCCTTGTCAAAAGCTGATAACAGACTGGCATACTTGATTACCGTAAACTCTTGCCAACCAGCCTCATGTGGTAGTGGTGCCAGTCAGGCAGGGAAAGTTAGAACTAAATAATCAGCGTAGCGGCCGTCAGTTAGCCCTTATGGCTTACTAATGTTCTAGCTGTGCCAGTCAATCTGGGAAGATTATTCTGTTAAAACTTATTTTATTCTTTTAAATATGTTCATTTAAAAAATAAAATGAAAATATAAAAGACAAAAATGTATTAATAAAAATAAAAGGATTTGTTCTGTAAAATTTGCATTCAGTCAAAAGGCCACACTTAAGGATCTAGAAGGCCACGTGTGGACTTAAGGCTGCAGGTTCCCCACCCCTGCTATGTGGGAATTATTATATGATGGACGCAGATCAAATGGGTGTGAGAGAGGTGAATTTTCAGTAAATAAAGTTGGGGCAACTAGTTATTATTTAGGAAAAAAATAACACTGAATTAGTATCTTACTTCTTAACCCAAAATCAATGATGAATGAAATATTTATATTTCAGGTGTGAGCCAGAAAAGAAAACTAGAAAAATATGCTTAAATTAAAAATATAATCTTATAGTAAGGAAGATCTCCTTAGGCATGACAAAAAACTCAAAGAGTATCAATAATATAATAAATGTTATA
The DNA here is from genome assembly GCA_008086735.1 of Cheirogaleus medius. Lineage (NCBI taxonomy): Eukaryota > Metazoa > Chordata > Mammalia > Primates > Cheirogaleidae > Cheirogaleus > Cheirogaleus medius. The sequence goes on along the minus strand of VBSM01000272.1, from coordinate 109,986,518 downwards.
AAACAAAAAATGCAGAATTATGGAAACATATACTGAAGAACTACTTTTCTTCTCTTATGAAAAAGGTGAATAACCCAGTAGAGCAATGAGCAAAAAAACCACATGAGCAGGTGGATCCCCCAAATGAAATCTGAATGTCTAGTAAAAGTGGAAAATACACTCAGTCTCTCTCATAGTTAAAGAATTACAGATCAAAAGAACAATGCTCTGCCAAATTGATAAAAATGGAAAATCTGGTACTGTTGTTGCATGGCTGTGGGAACAGGCCCCCTTACTTCCTGCTTGTGGTGGCGTTGTTGATGGGAGCACATTGCAGGAGGCAGTATCTCCAAACATGCAAAATGAAAAGACCCAGCAGTCCCTCTGCTTGGGATTTCCTCTGTGGTAGTCTCACATAAGATCTGTGTAAAACAGTGTTCTTTGCAGGAGCTTTGCTAATAATAAAAAAAAGGAAGCAACCATATGATAATTCCCATAAAATAAAATATCATGTTGCCATTAGAATGAATGAGTAGAGCTATGTGCACTAGCATAAAACAATAGATTAGCAAATGGCAAAAATGAGGTGCATGACGTCCTGCATACCTTAACCTTATTTGTGTATTTCTAAAGTATAGGCATAGTATTTAATTTTATGTACATATATACTTTTGATCTAGAAGAATTGATATGAAACTATTACCCCCGGTTTCTTCTGTTTGTGCTTGAGGTTGGGAATGTAAAGATAAAATTTTTACTGCTTATTTTTCCCCTTTCTGCACTTTAAAAAATGTTTTACTATGAGACAGGCATGGTGGTATGTGCCTGTGGTCCCAGCTACTCTGCAGTCCAAGGTGGAGGGATTGCTTGAGCCCAGTAGTTTGAGGCCAGCCTGGACAATATAGCGAGACCTTGCCTCTAAAAATAATAATAATATATAAAAATTAAAAAAATAAAAATATTTTACTGAATATTAAAAAAGTAAATCATTAGTTTCTAAAAATTGAGTAAATAAGTTGTAACGGCTGCTAATAGGAGGTTTGGAGTCCAACCACACATGCTGAGGATGCTGCTGCCCCTCCAGTAGCTTCTGGGGAAGAAGACATTCCTAGCAACACCTGGGAAAGGGAGCATAGGTTCCCTCAAGGCTCTGTCTCTCTGTTCAGCCTCTCTAGAATTCTCCCCGGCAGTGATTCAGTGATCCTGTAGAGGCTAAAAACCACATCCATCTCCTGCAGCTGAAGACACGTTCTCAGGAGATCTTGTTTCACTAGGATCTTCTCAGTCTTCTCCTGAAAGATGGACCTGAATCTTGGTTGAAGTCTTCCCCCTGTTGGATTCTGCAGACATTATTCTTTCAATGTGATCTTAACACATAGTCAGCCCTGAGTCAGAATGGAAACTCTTGAGTTTCCTGATAACTCAGACCCATAATGGGGTTTTCTTTCAAAGGTCTTCTCAAGTTGTCTTTCCAACTCTCTGTGACTCTTGGCTTGGACCCTTCGAAGTCCTGTGCTCCAGTGGTCACCCTTGGCCTCGTCCATCCCACTTGACAGCGTTTGAACGCCATCCTGGCCATTCACTCTCGGCTTTGTATGTCCTAGACTCTGAAGTGCTTTTATGAGCTCAATTTCCCTTTTTAAAACTTACAGTAAGCTAGTCATTACCAGCATTACCACTGCTAATTTAAAGACGAGTAAGTAATTAGCAGAACCAGCATTTAATATTACATGAGGTAGCAAGTCTATCCCGTACAACAATTTTTAGTTTGAGCAGTTGTGGCAGTGATTAATCACAACTGAACTTAATTCCTGCTTATAATGGCTGGTTCACCCTAGGATGCTGCCATGCTTCCTTTACCTCTAGTATCTCATGATAATTATTTTTAGTTTATAAATAAGATAGACAGTAGGTTATATGTGTGTATATATGTAAACACATTATATATATAATTTTGAAATAGATGGAGTAAAAAATTATAAATGGAAATAAAATACCAAAAACTAAGTCACCACTGCAAGGGGTACATGCTCCAGAGGTTGCATGTCAGTTTCTAAAGCCTCATCATAATGCCAGTGTGCCGGTGGGCGGGTGCTTAGCTGATGGGAATAAAGCATGAGTTTCAGAGCTGGGTTTGGAAAGAACGCAAGCTTCAGCACAACTTGGGTTTAAAGCCAGGTTCTGCTGCTTGCAAGCTGTGTGGATCGTCTGGCTCTGCCTGTTTCCTCAGCGTTCAGGTAGAGATGGCGACGTCTATGCCTGCGACGTTGTAATTGAGGAGTTGACATGTGATCTCAAGCATGCAACACTGCTTATTAAAGGTGAGATCCCTCCATCCTGTGAAAGAAGACACACCAACGGGTGTGATCAGTAGCTCAGTTGTCTTCTCTTTCTTCCCGCGGATGTAGGTGTATATATAAACCGTAGCCATCCTTTTGAAAGAAAACACAAATCCTTAACTATCTGCTCCTTGCCGATCTCTCTTATACTACCCAGCCCTCACTCGTGATGCATGAGCCACACGGGCATTTTTCTGTCCCTTGAGGAAGCCCAGGTAGTTCCACTTTGCAGTCTTTGCACTTCCACCCCTTTGCCCGGGAGGTGTCCCTCCAGACAGCTCAAGTCCTGGTTAAGGGACCTTCACACTTGGAAGTCACTTCCCATCAACTCACCTATTTTATTTTCCTTATATCATTATCTGAAATTATTTATTGATTTCCTTTTTATACCATTTGTCTTCCTCCTCTTCCCCCACCGGAATGGCAGACCCAGGAGGGCGGCGACTTTGTGTATCTTGCTGCGTATTGTGAACTAGAATGACACCTGCACTTGGGCCCTATGCAGTGAGCACTTTAACAAGAAAGTTTTACAAATATTGTAATAGCGTCAAAGGGCACAAACTATCTGGAGAGAAATTTGACAATACATATTAAAAATTATAAATGCTGGCATCTGTTTGACTACAAAATTTCTCTTCCTCAGAATTCATTCCATGAACATGATCGAGGATGTCCTTGAAAAGTTTACATTTGTTTGTCATAGCTCACGTAGGCTGCTGTGATAGTATCTTAGTAGCCCATCTTGCCTCTACACATTCTCTTTTTCCATACTTTAGCTAAGAATACCTTTCGTTCCCATTTTAAATTTTTTTCTTATCAAAATTATCAATGTTAAAAAGTGAAAATTTAGCATAGTGTGAAACAGCAGTTTGCTGTCCCATCTCTCCTGAGCCCTAGGAACAGGATTATCCAAACTCAAGTTTAGTCTACTTACATTCATTATGATTATTGATATATTGAAGGTTTTTTCATATCTTGCTTTTGACTTCTACTTGTCACATCTCATTGTACTTACACTTTCTTCTTTCCTTCTTTGTTTAATGTTTTTCTTTTTCTATTTTTGCTCTCCTTGTTTAGAATTTGTAGAATCTATTTTTATGTGTTTAAATGTTACCTTGGAATTTTGCCGTGTACATTAACACTAGGAAAAGTCTCCAGTTAAACAATAACCTCCATGAAAAACAAAAAATAAAAACTGGGTTTTGGAGCATTTTTATTCTGATCATCCATCTCAAGACATACACTCTCTTATTGTTTTGTGTACTTCTGTATTTTATTTTTTAACCAGATATTAGGCATTATTTTATTATTAGCTTATTCAGATGGAATATGGGTTTACTTACAGTTTAATAATTTCATTTGTTCATTTCTACTTGTATCTCAAACCATCCTTTCAATATCATGTTCCTTTTTCTTGAAGTATAACTTTTAGGATTTCTTTTATTTCAGGTTTCTTTGTGGTATGCAGAAAGTTTTTCTTTCTTTAGAACCCTAACCATCCTTGCTTTTTACTTTTCAGTATAGAGTATTTGGCTGGGACACAATTTTATATTGACTGTTATTTTTCCTTTATCCTTTGAAGGTAGAATATCATTGTCTTCCAGCTTTCATTGGTGCTGTTGGAAAGTCTGCAGTCATTGAAATGGTTCCCTTTTTGTTTGTCCTTTTTCTCTGGCTTCTTTTAAGATCATCTCTTTGTCTTTGATGTTCTACAATTTTATTAAAGTGTGTTTAGACATGAATTTATTTTTATTTATCCTACTTTTATCTATCTTAGTATGTTGTACTTTTTGAAATTTTAATACACATTTTCTGACAGTTCTGAAAATTGTAACCAGTATTGTCTTTTTTTCACTTATTTCCTCTTATTTATTTTTTATGTTTCTGAGATTCTTGTTAGATGCATATTTGGTCTTCTCATTTTATTCTTTATTTCTCTGGATGTCTCTTTCACATTCTCCATCACTATTCTATTATTGTCTTACAGATAAATTATTTTCTAGAATTCTTGATAATGATTATGTTTGTAATTATTATTTTGTTTTGATATTGTTTTCTGAATTGTGTTTCATCCAAGGTTTATATTTTTTTGTTTGTTTACCTTGGTCTTCCTCTTTCATGTTGTGAGCATTCCTTGAATATCTGATGGCTGTTGGCTGCCTATTTGTATTAAAGATTGAGGAAATAGCTGTTGAAATCTCTTGGTTTCTGATGGCTTTTTCTATTTTCTTTGCTGTAATGATTTTCCCCTTTTCTAGGCCTATTACTTTTATTTTAAGGAAGCTTTGGGAAAAAGAGAGAACATGAGTAGGCTCATTCTGCCATCTTGAATTAAAACCTCCATGTGATTTTTTTTTTTAAAGAACAATATCATTATATTATTCTCTTGCCTAAAATAGCCCGATTGCATCCCATTGCTCACAGAATAAAGACTAGGATCCCTTCTTTGATCTCCAGGGCTCTGAATAGCTTTCTTCCCAGGTCTGTTTTTAGCTGTATCTTAAATCGTGCTCTGCGTTGCCCTCTGTACTCGTTTAGCTTTCTCCGTCTCGGGGATGTGCACACGTTGTGGCCTCTCTGTTTGAGAGGCCTTTCTCCTTCCTCCGGTCCTCTCGAGCCTGATCCACAACTCCAACCTCACAGTAGATCAGTGCCCTCTTGTATTGCCTCAGAGCATCATGTATGTCTTTTGTGGTGCTTATCAGAGATGTGATTTTACTTGTGTTTCTGGGATCATTTGATTAAATCTCTCTCACCCACAAATATAAGCAGGGAGCTGATCATAATCCCAAAAGACACAATCCTGAACACCATAATTCCAAATGTGGAAACCCCAAAAGATCCAAATTCTTAAAGTCTAAAGTACTGAAAATCACAATCCTGAAATATCCAAATTTTAAAAATTAATAATTCTGGAAAAAATAAAATAATTTAAAATATATTTATTTACATTTTTAAAAGGGTATTTGAGAAACATATAAAAACATGACAGAACACTTCATAGACCATTTTATATAATAAAATATGCAATAATAACATACATATTCTGCAAGCAAAAGCACTCAGGTATACTCACGACATTCACACAGCTTTAACAGTTCTGAGCAGATGAACCATATTCATAAACAGGTCAGAAAGGGAAGGGTTTAAATGCATATCACAGTGGCTGGTAATCCTGTGCACCCAGCTTTACAGCTGTGGTCATTTGAAACGCTGTGAAGAACAGTCTAAATTTTGCAATGAATCAATCAAAAACCACCGTGAGTGACCATCATGTATGCTGTTGCCCAAAGAGCTGAGATATCAAGAAATTTTATCTTTCATAAATGCAAATGTACACAAACGACACTTCTTCATTTATTGAGGCAATTTCAACATTTTTATGTTGAGAACCAGATGGTGTAACTCTCAGTTCGCGGCTGAAAGCTTCAGGACCCAGGGAGCTGCTGGTATAAGTTGTGGAGTCTAAGGGCTGGGAAGCCTGAAGTCCTGGTGTCCCAGGCAGCGGAAGGGAAGCCTGCCCCAGCTCTCATTGAGAAATGGATCCACCTCTGTGTTCATTCTCTGTGGCCCCTGGCTGACTGGGGGCCAGATCTTCCCCACCTAGTCCTCTAAGATTCACACACTAGTCTCCTCTGGAAACACCCTCATGGATACACCCAAAATAATACTTATAAGGTGTTTAGGTATTCCTTAATACAGTCAAGTTGACACCAAAAATTAAGCCCACAAATCCACCCCTTGTCAAGTTGGCACCTGTACACATCTTAAACCACACTAACTTTCCAAATAAAGACAACAACAAGGTAATAGTTCCAGCTAACCTGATGCAACTATACTGTAATCATGATTTTCGGGATTTTAGACTTTAGACTTTTTAGGCTTTCAAGCTTTAGACTTTAAAGGTTTTGACCTTTAGGGATTTTGATCTTTCAGGATTTTGACATTCGGGACAATGGCATTCGAGATTATATCTTTTGGGACTACAATCCAAACTCGTATAAGTGTTCTAAGGACAGCATTTATATATGATTTCTTCTCACCATTTTATCTCCTATTTAGTCTCTACTGAGTGAATGAATACATACATGAATTAGAGACTAATAATAGCAATAAGAGCCGTGAATGGTCTATCTCAGCTTGTTGTTTGAGGATTCTCAGATCTGAGTATAACATGAGTGACCATGACAAGATATTTAACTAAACTGAATCTCAGCCTCATCTGAGATAGAAGTAAAACTAAGTAATGATTAACGTGGATGCCAGTGTAAAGATGCTTTATGTGTGTCTAATAATGCATTTGTACAGAACTTCAAAGTTTTAATATTCAGACTAATTTTATTTTTATAACTTTATGGGATATTATGTTGGCTTGTTCTGATGAATTGGAATAAGACTGACTCACATCGCTGCAAGGAATGAGAGTTTACTATACAGGACGCATTTGGGAATGAGGATGCCCGGTCCTTAGCCACATGGCTGGGTATCTAGGAAGAGAAGGGACTGTTGCCATCCGTACCTTTCGGAAACTGGACCTGGGAGGCCACTGAGGCTCCCAGGCATCTGGAGGGTATGTTTCCTCGTTTACCTTCAGGTGCTCTTCCTGGGTCTTCACTCTGTCCGCCGCCCCCCCATTAACTTCACACGGTTAGCTTCTCGGCGTGGCAGCTTCTCTCTCTCTGCACGTCTCTCATTTCACTTCCCACTATGAATTATGCTCCCTTTTTCCCCTTGTCACTCTGATGCTCTTTCACTCTACGTCTTATGTTAGACTCTCAGAGAGAAGGAAGAAGATTGGTCTTATGGCACAGCTGTCATGTTAGCCAAGCCCCAGGCGGACTGTCCCGCATGCTGTGGTGCACCGAGTGCTGTTGTCTGAAAGCTCTGGGAGCCCCTCCTGCTTGCTGGGCAGTCTCAGCCAGCACTTTCCCTTTGTTCCCAGTGGGAAAGGCTCAACTCGGTTTCAGCTTCCCATGGGGCCAGTGGCTTTCTTCCTGGTTGGGGGCAGGGGACGTACCTGAACCCAGCTTCCAGTGGGTCTGCAGGCATCCTAGAGTCCGTGCATCTGGCCTTCCCGAACAACTGCCTCAAACCGAGGGCATCCAAACCCACACTGCCAGGTGCCCCAGTTGCCCGATTATCCCTTTGCATGCGTGACCACTCTCACACACGTGTCCTAGGAAAAGGGAGCACAGCCTAGCAGAGGGGAACTTCTCCTGAAACTCGCAGCCACAGTGTCTTGGCCCAGAATACTTTTCATGGGGTCAGAGGGAAAACCAAGGACCTGTGCCTTCTTTTGTTAACCTGGTATGTAGGTACTTTGCTCAAATGTCTTGGGTTGGTGTAACGGGTTGAATAGTGTTTCCCTCAAATTCATGTTCTCCTGGAACCTTAGCATCTGACCTGATTTGGATTTAGGATCTTTGCAGCCATAATTAAGGAAGGATCTGGAGATGAGACCATCCTGGACTTAGGGTGAGCCCGAAATCCAATGACGAGTATCCTTTAAAGAGAAAGGAGAGGGAGATTGAGATGTGAAGAAGCAGAAGACGGCGGGCGAAGAGGGATGGAGGTAGAGACTGCAGCTGTGCATCTGCAAGCCACGGCGTGCCCAGGGTGGCCGGCACATGCCACACGCTAAGCAGAGGCGTGGGAGCCAGTGCTGCCTACACATTGATTTTGGATTAAATTCTTATTATTTTAAGCCACCAAGGCCTAGGTCTGAAATATCTGTCACTGAGAGGAAAGAGATTGAATTGCTCTTTTCACCTGTTACTAACAAAACATTTAAAAACAGAAACTAGGAATTTAATTTGTGTTGACACAACAGGACATTTTTACCAATCCTTAGGATGAAAATTTGGTGTCAGTTCCCATCTGTCTTCCTTTGAAGTTATCAGCGTCTGTAGCAAAAGCAAATATTTTTTCATGGCCTCTTTCCCACTAACATAGCCACATTTTATGAAATAATAAAAAACATTCCCATAAAGATTACATCATAAACTCCAGTCTCCATTTTTTCCCTGTCTATTCTGTGCAGCATATGCATTTTCCCTGAAAATAAAACATGCATGTAAAATTAAATTGGCTGGCTATTTTAGGTTGAGTTCCCAGTATACCTATTTGGAATCGCTTTCCAAATCAAAAACACGTTCTGAGGCAGTGACAATAGCGTCACAAATAAAACAAACTGGTTTCAGAGTTTTACCTAAAGTGATTAAGAATAAAAAATGTATCATTCTGGGTTCCCCGTTCTGTCTTCCTACCTTCTTTAGCTTGTGCATGCAGGGAGAGAGAAAGCAGCGTGAGCGTGAGCGTGTTGCTGGCATTGACCACGGCAATGGTCTCCTGGCAGAAACCGGGTCAAGAAGCCGCCCTGTTTCACAGGAGTAGGTGCGGGGAGGAGACATTGTTCCCAGTTCTAGGGAGCAGCACACACTGGCACACATTGTCAAGGAGTTCTGCTTTCAAAATTCCACATTGCAGAAAAAAATCATAAAAGATGCTTTGAGATGACCTTCACTCCTGTGTATTCCCAGTACTACCCCCTGGTATCTGGGTCACGTCCTTGCAGCTCAGAACTGAGTGATGAAAACTGCCTGAAGATGAACCCAGGTGTACTTGTAGCATGCCCAGCCCGGCGCCGGCTCAAAAAAAATTGCCTGGTAAAATGAGCTAGTGGTTCTGTGCTGATGACAGGTCATGTCCATAAGCAGCTTTCTGTCTCTCTTGTACGCAGCTAGGTGGCTGAGTCCCCTGCTGCATCAAGCCTAAACCTCATTAACCTGCTCCTGTTCTGTTTACCTGTTAAGTTAGACTCTGCACTAGCCTGCAGGCATGTCCCAGAGTTAGCCAGCCTGGGGGTGTGACGCCCACGCGAGACCCAGGCCCAAGCTGTCTCATGTTTACCAAGCCCCTCTGGGCTGCTTTCTTCCTTCCCAGACATTCTGTATCTTTTCCTGGAAGTGTCCAGAAAAGACTGCCCATGACCTCATGTGCTCCTCAACTTGGCACCTTTTTGCCTCTTCCTCTTTTGCATTTTACTTTTACTCTCAACATACTTTTGTTTCAGTTTAGTAACTACCAACATTTTTTCCTAATTAGCTTGTGAATATTTCAGGGCTTGAAGCTCCGCTCCTCTCCTTGCCAGCCGAATGGTTTGGGCTACTTACCTGACATTTCTGCGCCCCAGTTTCCTCATCTGGAAAGAGGGGGTCATAATAACACCCACCTCCTACAGGGCTGTTGTGAGACCTAAGTGAGTTCGAGCGCACAAAGGCCTAGAGCAGCGTTTGGCCAGTTGCAGGTGCTGAGTGTCAGCTGCTATTTCTTCTTCTACATCCCCAGCTGTGCTGAAGAGATGCAAAGGGCCGTGAGCCCTGAATTGGCTTTACCAGTGACTTTGACAACATTGCACTCGATTCCATGGGAGAAAACTCAAATAACCATTACGTATGAGTGAGTTTCAAGGTCAGTGCAAGATCATCAGTGTGTTCTGTGGTCCCAGGCTGGGGTAGAGTATTTGCGCTTAAATTTACCAGTTTCCTGGACACTGGAGGTGTGAGTCCCATGACGCTACCTTGACACTGTGATCCTATTATGACAACAGAGGAAAAAAGTGTCGAAAAGAGTTGAGGAACTGATTCTGAATTTGGTTTTCCTATTTCAATAAAAATGGGAAGAAACTGAAAAAATTGAAGGAAACCAGTCTTTTTTAAAAATGTTAAAGGCCACTTGCTGTTTTGTCTAGGGAAGAAATGAAGACCAGTTATATAAAAACTCCCTTTTATTTTCAGGGAGGTACTGGATAAAATTTAGGGAATGTGCCTTGGTTCGACTTAGGGAAGAGCTCAGTGTCGTTGTTAAAGGAACGAGTTATTCCATGACCTTTGTTAAAGACAGTAAGGCAGGCTTTATTCAGGACTGTCATGGTCGGTGTAGGGACCATGGCAGTGGAGCTTTGCAGCAGGGGAGAGAGATCGGGCTCAACTCTGAAGACAAGGACAAGTGGGAATTTATAGCTAAGGAGCAGGGTGGGGGTCCATGGGTGGAAAATTAACTGGAAACATCAAGAGTAAAGGGCATGCTGCCAAATCAACCTAACAGATTCCTGCTGAAGGCAGGCAGGGTTATCAGACCTCACCTGGGGATAGTGGAGGATGAGGAACCTGCTCAGACATGGAGGGTGATCAGATATTGAGGATGACTCAGTGACTTAGCAGGATTCTAGCAAAAACTGGACATCACAGAGACAAACACAGAAGCCCGAAAGTCATGCTTAGTTGGGAAGAGTGCTCAGGGAAGAGTGGTCATGGAGAGACTCTGATTAGATGGGGCTGAACACGAGACTCTGGTGTTGCTGTGAGACCCGCCTCTCTGAGGATGATAAAAGGAGGGTTGACTCAGATTTGGGGTTCTCACTGTGATTGCATCAGTGTCCTGACAACACTCACCTGTGGGTGTCAGAGAGCTCAGGACCCACCTCCTTCTGCCCCATGGCTGCAGCACAACAGGCCAGTCGATGGCTGGGGTCATCTGTGAGTCTCCCGCCAGAACTCACATTCCCAAAAAGGAAAGTGAAGCCTGAGCATTATCCTGTGCTGCACCATCTTTGCTAGAATACTTGGCTCAGGAAATCCAAAGTATTAAGAATAATACATGGGGGAACGAGTAGTTTATCACAGAGATGTAAGCGTCACCCTTTGTTCTAGAATGTTCACTGCCGCGGGGATTCAGCATTGATCGTGGCCACTGAGAGCCTTGGCGGTGGGAGGAGGGGCCAGGGCAGAGCTCGGGGAGCCTCTCAGGTGTAGACTCCAGGGGATTAATACGAGCAAACATCCCCCAACCACCCTCTAGAGATGAGTCTAATATTTTGGTCCCCAAACCACTTCACCCTGACATTAAGGGAGGTTTCAACATCACTCTCTTGGATAACCTTCCCCGTGTGGGTGAACTTCAGTCGTATCTCATGTGGGTCTCCACCTTCCTTTTCAAAGAAAGTTTTTTCCTTCCTCTATAAGCTCTTCGGTCCCCCTAGGCCATACCCAAGGTTTAGTGCTCAACTCCTGTTCCCAGCAACTGCTGGCTTTTGTCTCTGCCACTTGCACCCTGAGCTCAGTCAACACGTGCCTTGGGGAGTCTGCTTTCACCCCGAATCACTCCCACATTAGGCAGAATGCAGAGGTGCTTCTTATAGAAGAAAGATTCCTAAATTTCTCAGGGAAAGGCCATCCTGTGATGTTCCCCAAACCTCACAGACACCTGGACGTGGAAATGGTGTTTGGTGGAAATAAACTCAGGCCGCATTTGTTCATTACGCCCAGACATCGGTGGTCAGGGTTTGCCCTGCAGGAATTGCTGGGAGGGACAGAGAACAATGGGTTCCGTTGGGGAAAGACAAGCCGTAATTGTGGGACGCTTTGGATGAGGCATTGTGCCTCAGATCACTGGAAACTTGCACCACAGTGCAGGACGGGTGGGTTATGATGCTATCCTCAGAGTGATCCCACTGCAGCCCCCAAGGGGGTGTCATGCTAAGGGGGGGTGTGGTCAGCTGTATTGGCTCAGAGCCACCAGGGTACAATGTGGATGCAATTGGGGCTGGGGTGACCTTGTTTCCTTCAGTGAGGTCATAGCCTGCGCTAAGTGAAAAGCATTGATGATTTTGTAAAATCCACTTTTACATTGCTTGCCTATATTAGTTGACATAACCCTGTTTTTATAAATAGTTTTCCAGTCAATCCACTCTTTATTATTCTTGTTTTTTTTCTTTTTGTCCCTGCCACTGAACTTTGGTGTATGCAGGAAAAGTAAAATGTTATATATCCCTTAGTGAAATCACACACACACACACACACACACACACTTACACTTGCACACTGACAGAGAGAGAGAGAGAGAGAGAGAGAGAGAATGGTGAGTGATGCTCTAAGGATCATAATTGGCCAAACCGGCAATGTCAAATCACCGTGGGTTCCACCTCTCAAAGACCCTGAGTGTCACAGGGGACACCATCAGAGAAGCTGGCAGTTCATCCTGTCAATTAGTGGTGATGCCCAGGACCATATATTAGCAGGGCTGGAGTTAATCCCAGGCCATCATTTGCATCCTGCATTTGCTGGGGAGCCGCGGTGAGACAGTCCAATCGTGCAGTCACCGTTCTGGACGTCAGGGAGGCTGACACTTTATGGGAGGGTTGATTCTCAAACACAAATAGGGCACATGCGCTTCTTGGCATTTTGTCTCCCATTCTAGCTGCAGAAGCTGCTCACTTATATATGTCATCCTAAAGGTCAGCCTTCTCGGGCTGAAGAGGAAAAGAGGAATCACGGGAAAGTGCAGGGAACACCGAGAATCCTTGTGCCGTAGCGGGGGGTGTCCAGGTCCTGCTTCACGCTTGGCTGTGTGTTTTGCTCAGAGCGATCTGGACCCAAAGTTGCTGCCAGGATCCGTCAGTGCCCTAGTTTTGCCCAGTTCTATACACACGACCACGTCTGCGCCTCTTATTTCAGGCTGAATAGCTTCCTGTGTGAGCCACACTGCAGGGCGTGGGCAGCCGTGATCACTTGTACTAGCAGGAAAAGGAATGTTGCTTTTCTCAGAGTAAAATTAACAGTGAAAATTTTATCTTTCAGTTTTCTGCATCCATCCCTCCCACTGTGCTGCTGCTGACGTGCTTTAGCTGACAGTAAATATCTCTGTGAATTAGTTTTCTTTCCCTTTCCCTCTCCAGTGTTCCTCCTGCCCATCAGTCTCACATATTCCCAGTCGGGTGTCTTTCCTTTTAAAACAAAGAATCGTAGAATTCAGAGGGTTTTTTGCTGTTGTTGTTTCTTTTTTTTAATTAGTGATCATGATCAAAACTTGGAAATTGTCACTTGGGCAGGGCTTTCCGGGCTGTCTCTCTCTCCATGTGATGGCCCGCCAGCAATCATTTCCTTACACTCAAAATCACGTGGGAAAAGAATTTGAAATGACCTACTTTGTAAATGATATCAAGCCTTCATGTTCATGTTCAATATTGTCATTGAATGTCTCTCAACATTTTAGTTTATTATGTATCACCATGCGGCTTAAGAATGTCATATATCAGCTATTCTGTTACCGATATGTATTTAATTCTTTTATCTATATAAACACATATATACCAAATGCAAACAATATTGGAAGGCTATGTTTTATATTTTATATGTGGAGGAAATGCAGAGAATTTCCACTTACTTGGCTATTTGGTCCTTACAATTCATTATTTTTAATAAGTAGCAATCCTGCCAGTAGTGCTTTCCCACCGTAGATTTAATTAGTCTTTCTCCCCCCCTTTTGCTAGTTGACGGAGCTGAGAGGAGGGAAACGGCGGCAATTTGAAACCTTGTTAGAAATTTATGAAGTGCTAAAATGTTTTATTCCCAGAGGCTGGCTTGCCAGCTGTCACCGGAGCGCGCCGCCTGCCTCCACGTGGGCTGTGCCAGCAGGGCTGGGGACCGAGGCGCCCGATCATCAGTGCAGGGCGGAGGCAGGCTCGTCACTTCCCCTACAACTGGCCAGCGTGTGCAATGGAAAGAAGGGGTCTGGAGAAGGCATCGGGCTGAGGTCAAGGCCCTCCGCGGCCTTTAGCAAAAGACCCTGGCAGCACAATGCAAGGGTCGGCTTTGGGCACGGAAATTAAAACAAACAAATACCTATTTTATTGGTGGCCTCCAGCAGATAATTGGCCTATTTCTAGCAAAATGTCCCTGAACTAATTTCTTCTGGAGAAAATGCCTTCTCACAAATCTTACCAGGTACAAGGATGCTCTTACCGGGGGGGCCCGGCACCTCCCAGTCCTTTCCCCAGTGCCTCGAGAGTTTCTTCCTCAGTGGACACAGCTTTTATTTTTTTTTAAAACCTTTGGTCCTTAATTGGAGGTATCACTTGCATGCTTGCAGCCAGAGATACTGGGGAGAATAAACAATGTATAATGAAGGTGCAAATGGCCCATGTCAAAACACGGGATGGGGAAGAGCTAGGCTGGCTGAGGAGGAAGAGGAGGGCAGCCGGGAAGCTTCCTCTGCAGGCGCCCCAGCCCCATTGGGCGGGGGGCGGGAAGGAGATGCACCCTGTTCTTTGCTTTAATCTCCATGGCAACAGCACTGGTTAGGAAATTACGCCCTAAGCACCCCCTTCCCACCTTCTCTGTCTCTCCAAACCCACAATTATAGTAAAATATTTTTGGTTGTACAGAACTTTCTGACAAGTTCTTTTTTAAAAAAAAGCATTTTTTTTTTTTTACTTTAAATGTACCCAGACACTCTCTAATTAGGAGCTCTCTCCTTTCGGTATTAGTTCGCTAGAGCCTTTGTAACAAAGCGTTACAAATGGGGTGGCTTAGACAAGAGAAATTCATTTCCTCTTGCAGTTCTGGAGGCTGCAAGTCCAAGATCAGGGTGTCGGCAGGGCAGGGTTGGTTTGTTCTGAGGGATGTGAGGGAAGAAGCTATTCCAGGCCTTTCTCCTTGGCTTGCGGACAGCTGGCTGTCTTCATGTTCACATGGAGTTCTCCCTGTGTGTGTGTGTGTGTGTGTGTGTACACGCAACCAAATAAAGGAGGAAAGCAGAAGGGCATGGGGTGAGAGAGAAAAAGGGGTGAGGAGGGAGAGAGAGAGAGAGAGAGAGAGAGAGGAGAGAGAGAGGCTGCACTGCTGGCTTTGAAGATGGAGGCAGGGCCACGCACCAAGGAATGCAGGCAGACTCTCGGAGCAGGAAGAAATGGGAAACCGTTTCTCCCCAAGAGCCTCTGGAAGGAATGTAGCCCTGCCAGCCCATTTTGCACTTCTGACTTCTAGAACTGTGAGATAATAAACGTGTGTTATTTTTAAGTCACTGAGCTATTAGTAACCTGTTACAGCAGCAATGGGAAGCCAATGCGGGTACCAAGCTGGGAGGCTTGGAGCAGCCTGGGGCTGTACTGGGTTTGGCAAAACCGCATCTTCGTGATGAGCCAGAGTCAAGGATGATCACGCCCACGAACTTGGAAGGAGCGTGGAGGCAGCTCCGGTTTGACTTGGAGTCGCTCCCTGAGTGCAGATGCCAGACCAGCTCTTTCCGTGGGGAGTTACCTGGTTACAGGTGAGGGGAGAATTTCAACAGAGACTCCCGCATTCCACGACGGGGGAGGCAGAGAGCTGAACACCAGATTGTGATACAGGAACCTCGAGATTTTAAGTAAGTCCTTCTATCCTGTGGGAAGCACAGCCCGAGGCTCCACAATGTCACACACGCACACTGTGGGGTGCAACTGGGTTGACTCTCAGTCAGGTGTCTTGGGAGCCCTGTTCTAATTAAGCTGGAGAGGAGACCTAGCTGAGAGGGTAGGGGATGGATGGGAAGGACAGTTTGGGGTCAGGTAGAGATGCTAGAGGGCCAGGCGGTGGTGCAGGCACGGTCTGGTCCATGCACTGTGAGCCAGAGACCTGGCGTGAGAGTCGCAGCTGACTTCCCAGGAAAAGGGGGTGGCCAAGCCAGGCATGAGTCAGGGATGATGGAGGGGGAGCTTCACAGAAAAGTGAAATTCTTCCACTCGGTGGCAAAATGTCACAGCTGCAGTGACCTCTCTGGCCCTTGCCTTCTTGGAAGTGGCAGAGCAGGGGTGCTGCAGGTGGCTCAGAGCATCCGTAAATGGCACTAACTCCACGAATGGCCTGTGGCCTTGGGCCTCCGCTGTGTAGCGGAAAGAAACAGCAGCGTCTCAGGAGTGAGGTCCAGATCCCATTCTGCATGGTCCGGGGTCCTGTGCAAGCCACATCACCTCTCAGCCTCAGTTTCTGCGTCTGAAAAATGGGATGAATTCTGTAATGTTTGAAGCAGGGTTGAGGCAAGAGCCAACTGAAACGATGGGTGTGAAAGTATCAAAGGGGGGTCTCCGTGGGTGCCGGGAAGGTGAACGCCCCTCCTGCAGCCTCCCTGTTTTTGGGTGTGGAGGGCAATGGCTGGACTTGGGGCTGGGACAGTGGTGCCGAGCCGGAGGGTGGAGGAGGGAAGGGGCAGTGCTGGAAGCAGGGGAGCACCCCGCTGTGCATGCCGCCCCAGGACGGCTCACAGGGAGACGGAGGCAGGGATGTGGAGCTGACCTTGAAGACCTGGACCTGAGCCGGGGTTAGGGGCTCTCACGCTCCTTTAGCAAGTGCTCTCGGGGCCACCAGCCCCAGGAACCAACCCGACAACCTGAGAATAGGACGAGGCCCGTGCTGAAGCAGTGCGGGGGTGTGGGCAGCTCACCTCCTGGTGTAGGTGCACACTGATCCGCGGGGCAGCCGCTTGGTGCCCTCGCTAGGGGAGCAGAGCGGGAGGCAGGAGCCAGCAGGCTGCTCCCAAGCTTGTGAGCGTTTTTCACGTGTGCTTTAAAGATCGTTTAATTGGTTATTTTATTCAGGCTTCAACAAAATGCAATCCATTCTGCAGACTCCCGGGGTAAGGGGGGATCCAGGGCAGGGCTGGCTGCCAGGCGGCCATGACCTTGGCAGGACGGGGCAGCGAGGTGTCTTGGCATGTGTGGCCGTGGATTGTGGCCGGACGGGAGATGGGTCAGCCAGGACAGGCTTTGAGTGAGTGTGGAATGGAGCCCGGAGTCTCCTGGGTGGTTGGTTTCTACTCCCTCCAGGGGGCTTGACACCCAGGAGATGGGGCGTGTGAAGAGTCAGGCCCAGGGCGGGGGAGCTGTGCTGCCCTGCCTCAGTTTCCCTCCCCTCCCTCATTGCCCTCCTCTCCCTCCTCACCCCGTATCTCCACACCCATCCCAGGCAGCCCTGTGCAGTCCGGACCCCTCTAATTCGAGCAATGCCACAGCACATCGGGGTTCGTCGTTTAGTGTGGTTTATTAACTAGAATAAATGTTGGGTTGTGGTCATGGGAAGGGCTAAAAATCAAAAGTTATCCTTACCATCTTCGAGATGCTGTCATTTATCACCTGTCAGGGCAGGAGTGTGTTCGTCTTGCCTCTGATGATGCCTGTTCCTCTTGCACCAGGTGTCTCCCTGGCGGGAGGAAGCCCAGCCCACCCAGGGTGCAAAACCTTGGGGTCGAGGCCCTTCCAGAAGTTGGCTCAGCACCTTGCCCCCGCGGTGAGCGAGCTGGCTCTCCCATCCTCCCCCAAGCGAGCGGCGACTGCACGACCAGAGTCAGTCCCCGAGATTCACAGGGAAATGATGAACAGCCCCAGGGAAGAGTAGGGTGTAGCTAAGATGGTTTATTTGGTTGTGTGCCAGAAGTCACCAGGCCTCCCCCCTCTCCATATCTCAGCTCAGTTCTTCATTTCGTGTTCTTCTTTCTTTCCTCTCTGGTCCCTTTTTCTGGGTCTCCCAGAATGCATGAATTTCCTGGGGCAGTGGTCACAAAGTGCCACAAATTGGGTGACTTAGGACAAAAGAAACGTATGGTGTCACAGTTCTGGAGGCCAGGGGTGCAAAATCACGGTGCTGGCCGGTGGGACCCTTCTGAGGCTCTGAGGGAGGATCTGTTCCCTGTCTCTCCGCAGCTGCTGGTGGCGGGGTGGCCCTTGGGGCTTCCGGCCTCCTGGCTGCATCCCTCTGTCTTCACATGGCGTTCTCCCTGAGTGTCCGAATCTGTGCCTCAGGGTCTTTGTCCATTTTCCTCTTCTTATAAGGGCACCAGTCGTTGATTAGAGCTCATCGTAATCCAGTATGATCTCATCTTAATTTGATGACAGCTGCAAAGATGTCGTCATCAAGACCTTATTTGGAAATGAGGTCCCATTCACAAGTGCTGTGGGACTCGAACATACCTTTTTGGTGAATGCAGTTCTGCCCACTATTTTTATATATATATATATATATGTACACACACACACACATACACACACATTCCACCACACAAAACAGTGATGGGCACATACCTCAGTAAAGCCTTCGTGGATGATCCATGGCAAGACAAGGTATTGGAAAGCAATGTTGCAGACCATTCTCACACCATCTGGTTTGAATAAAGGAGTTATGAAGGTTTTTATTTTATTTTATTCCAGAATATTGCAGGGGTACAAACACTTTGGTTACATAAGTTGCCTTTGTACCTCCTGAGTCACAGCTACAAGCGTGCCCATCCCCCAGACAGCACGCAGCGCACCTGTTAGGTGTGAATTTACTCATCCCCTCCTCCGCCCTCCCACCTGCCCGACACCCGATGAAAGTTACCTCCGTATGTGCATATGTGTTGATCGATTGGTACCAATTTAATGGTGGGTGCATGTGGTGTTTCTGTCACCAAGGCAAAAACAGAAACGTCAGGTTAGGGACACGCCGCAGGACACCCTGGCCCCCTCCCTGGCAGGCACTCCCCTTGCCCCTGCGAATGCAGCCTGCAGAGCTTTACGAAGCCTTCGTTTAACACCTCCGATGAGAAGTTCTGGCCTTCTTCCTGGCATAGGCCACGTTACTGCTTAATTGTGCCTTAGGTTGAAAGGGAAAGGACATCCAACACATTCCCGCGGGAACTAGAGAATGCTTCCAGTGCTTTCGGTTTCAAATTGGCCGTTGGCTCAGGTCTGAGAAGTTGGCGGTGTGAAAGCTGTGTCCATTTACATCTGTTCCTTTGGGCCACCGGGGTCAGCCCCGCCCACAGCTTCCCTCCGTGTCCTGTGCTTTGCTCAGGGCACTGACTGTGAGCTCTGCCTGGTGACTCTGCTCTAAGCAAGAGCATCCTTTGCTCTAATTTTTAAAAATTTATGCATGTATAATAATTCTTCAAGCTAATTTTTGCAATATTTGTTTATGCTAAAAGGGTTATTCCACAGTTAACATCTTCTCATTTCACAGATGAAGAAACTGAGGCGCAGAGGTGGTGAGACTAGCCCTGGTCACTGGAGGCAGATGTGGGGTGGGGATTTGGACTTCCCATCTGTGGACAAGGGGTGACACTGGAGCGCAGGGCTGTGGGCCCAGGAACAGGTGGATTTTATGTGTGTGCGTGTGTGTATGTGCAACTGTGTCTGTACAGGTGTGTTTGGGGCAGTTTTAGAGAGAGGTGGGGTGAGCTGATTCACACGTGAATAAGACATTACCAAGAAGACATCTGGTGAACAAAGGAGACTGGAATGTCACTCACTCCAAGTCAATACAGTCAAGCTGGAGTCAAAGCAGAGTGCAGGGGCGGGGCCCCAGAAATGGGCCACTGCATTCGGGAGGCTTCGTGGAGCACAGTCCTTTACATTATGCCCGGGAAGACGGCGTGCCAGTTTCCTATTGCCGCTCTAACTACTCGCTGTAAACTTGATGGCTTAAGACACCACAGATTTTTTTCTGTGCCTCAGTTTCCTTGTTTATAAAAGGAGAATAATAATACCTTCCTCCTAGGGCTTTGAGTGACAAGATTAAGTAAGTTAAAATCTGAATAGTGTTTAGTACAGTGACTTGCACAAAATAATTGCTAAATAAATGCTACTTTAATTAATATATCATTTTGATCTTACATTCCCATGTCAGCTATTGTGCGTGTTGCAGGGGGAAGGCCAGGCAGGAACTCTGGGGTCCCCTGCACACCATGGCTAGGCCGTGGGCAGCCAGGGGTGCCACCTGCGCCCTGCTCTCTGCCGTATTACTCCACCCTTTCCACTGTGCTTTGCCTCTCTGTGTAGAGGGGAGATCTTCCCTCTCCTTTGCGCTCCCCCCACCTCATCTCAAACCACCCCCACCCTCCAAGCTAAGATTCCTCGCACGAACTTAGGCAGCGTCTCAACCTCATTCTTAAACCCGCCAGATCTCCCCGTGTCCTGCTACTGCGCATCTTCATTTGTCTTGCACGTCGTGGGAACTCTGTTCTCATCTGTACTTTTATCTTCTCCACACCCTCTCCTGTAGCAAGACCCCTTCAGCAGACCTCCAGGCGCTGCTTACCCTCACCAAAGAAGGAGGTGTTGGGAATTTAGAAAACCCTTTTCTCTTTCAGTTGCCCGATAAAGCCAGGCTCTCCAGCTGAACTCTTACTGTGGACTCAAGAAACAAAGCCAGACACTCAGAGCTGAATCGTGACCCTTTATTTTAGGCTGTGTCTGCCTTTCTCTGATGCAGTGGCTGCCGTCAACCCAGTGTGTGAAGGAGCCGCAGGACCGTTAGGAAATACAAACGCATGGTTTTGTAGCAGATGCCGTGGGCGCCTGCCCAGATGCTCCGGTGCTGGCCGTCTCCTGGCAGCCGGGTGCGCTTCCGCTGCCCGTAGCAACAGCTGGGCTGAGGACTCTCTTTGGCAGATGGGGAGTGCCTGGGATTGACCCCCGAGAGCAGTGACCGCGGGAGTGGCTGATGTGGACCTCAGCTCACCAGGCTCCCAGGAAGAGTCACTGGGGTGTGTGTGGTCCTACACTGGCTCTCCTTGTCCCCAAGAGGAAGCCTTAGTGGCTCACAGTGGTGACTTGCTATAATGTGTCCTCCTTGGTCATCTTCCTTTTCCTGTTCGCTTGCCTTCTTTGCCTGTGTTCCTTGAAATCACCTCCCCAATAAACTACTTTCACTTGACTCTCTGTCTCAGGGTCTTCTTCTGGGGGAGTCCAGAGCTGGACAGATTTAATAGTCATAAGTATTACTCCTGTTGCATGTGTTTTAGGGAAATAATTGTTAGCCGATGATGGATTTGAGAGGAGGCGGCTGTCGTGGTCCCGGACATGGGTGAACAAAAGCAGGGCTGGTGAGATCAGGAGAACTCGGATAGCAGGAGAGCCGGCACAAGCGAGGGGTCGGGCCAGGTGCCTGGTGTAGGTGGCTGGGGGTGTTGGTCCCACTAGCTGAGGCCCAGCCAGGGAGGAGGAGCTGCCTGACCGCAAGAAAGTCCTCTCCACTGTTCCGCCCCATTTCTGTCACTGGCGTGTCCGTAGATTCACCGCCCACGGCGATGAAAGAAACGTGAACACTTGCCCGGTCGCTTTGATTGGCAGATGGAAATCTGAAGTGGGGAGAGGTGAAGTGGCAAGTGCAGGGTCGTGAAGCCAGTAAGTGGTCCAACCGTGAACCGTGAGCGGCGATGCGGCCGGCTCCTCTCCAAGGGCAGTGCACGTCGCTGTTTGTCTTCGTTCATTCCAGAAAACTTCGGTTTTGCTTTTTACTTCTTGACTCTTCTCATTGTCCTTTGTATGCATATTAGGAATGTGTCCCCCATTAGGCTGATCTACAGCGTAATTTCTACCGTAGAAAGGAAGTTAAATGAGACATTGAGGATGACTGTACTCATCTTAAGGTTATTTAAAAGCAATTACTCCCATTAGTTTGAAGTGCTACCTCGGGCTACTCTGATAGTAATGTGCACCTAACAATCCAATTAGTTTGTAAATGGATTAGTCTATTTATTACCAATGCGTGCGGTTTAAATTCAGTATGATGTGGGTCTAAAGGTGTGTCCGTTTTATCTGTTTACTCTTTGAATAAATGTGTCGCTGCATCTCTAAGCAGAGAATATTCACTCACTCTCTTCTCCCACGCGGAATGCTTCTGCATTTATATTTTGGCCTCCTGAATTATGATTCATGACTCTTTAAAATTCCATAATCTTTATTCAATTGTTTAGGTCTTTTCTGTAGCTTTAAGGATTTCTATTTAGTGTCACCACTTTGGACAAACCATGGACAACCAGAATCAGGTCATTTCCTGGGAACGAAGAGATCAAGGAATACCTTCTGCAATACTAAATTGGTTGACGCCTTATAGATACTCTCCCCAAACAGATATTAATTAAAGGAAACACTGTGCCCACCAAGCAGCTCCAGGTAGCAGGTGCACAGACAAGCTGACGTCCAAAGGAGATGGGCCTGGCCTGCAGGAGACAGACGCAAAGGGCAAGTTGCCCTGAGCTTTGCTGCGCGGTGGAGGCGGAAGGGACAACTGTGTAGATTCAGGGACAAGTTACCTGACAAGGTATTAGAGGTGTAAGGCCATATTTCCTCATGTTGTTTGACATCTCTCATTTCGTTCAGTCATTCAACAAATATTTATTGAGTGTCTACTATGTACTAATTGCTAGGGCTGTGCTATGAAGAAAGGCCGCCTGCCTCCCCTTCTCTCTCTCCTCCTTGCTGTCTGAGCTTCATTCACAGGGCTTTCTTTGGACACCTGCCTTCTTTCCCAGTTTTATGACCGGATGTTTTAAATAACCGCATGTTTTCTCATATATCTCCTCAAACTGTGGTCCTCTTGCCAAACTGTCGGATATCAGCGGAGACACAGGCAATTTTCCCGAGGAAAACATTTGCCGTGGTCTCTGCCTCTCGACGCAGCGTTCAGCTGCAGGCGTGAGCACGGGCTCAGCTCCGGGGGAGGCCCTGCCTCGCCCAGCCGGCAGGGAATGGGGCCCAGCTGTGCCCAGTCAGCGGGAAGCGCTGGGTCGCTTTTAGAAAAGGAGAGGTCGCAGCAGATAGGGCGCCCCCACCTTCGCCGAAGCCTTTGGGTGTCTGCTCTCCGTTCTGGGTGCAACGCTCCGTGCTACCCTGTGGTTTGTGTAGTTAATCAATAGATCATTATTGTCACTATTTTATCATTACCGTGTACAGAGTGCCATCAGGGATACAAAATAGGATAAGACCTTCCCTTTGTTCTTGCCTTGACTGTTCTTGGAGATCAGTGCATTGGGGTGAGTCTTGCCATCAGGTTGGGCTGTGGCTCTAATGACAAATACCCTGGATTTGCTGCACAATGAGCTGGTGACAGCCAGGAGACAGAACAGAGGCATCAGATCTGTGGCAGAGGAGACGGGGTGGGGCCGTTTATATTATGAATATTGGATCCAAGGAGGTAATGCAGTCTGGCATGCTTAAACGATTTTTCTTGTCTCTTTAAAATGCAACTTAAAAATTCATTACACAAAGTATAAACACGTAGACTCCTACCTAAGAAATAGAAGAGTGTCCTTGAAAAGTCCTCTGTGGGCCCTCTCCAATCACAGCCTCACCCCACCCCACAGAAGTAACCCCTCTCCTGGATGCCTTGTTAGCTAATCTTTAATTTTCTTTGTAGTTGTGCCACATATGTTTGTAGCCCTAAGTAATATTTTGCTAAGATTGCATGCTCTTGAACTTTATGTAATTAGAATCACAGAGGAAGAGTTCTTGTGGGACTAGCTTTGTTCTCCTCAACATTATTGCTTTGAGATTTATCCATGATGATGTTTGCAGTTTGTTCATTCGTTCAACAAATAATTTTGGGGGACAAATCCTGAATGCCACCCATGGGTTCCAAGTGCTGGGAACATGGGGATATGGAGTGAACAAAACAGATATCCCACATCCTAAGGAAGCTTTATTCTAGTGGGTGGGGAGGGCAGTACACCAATAAATAGAATAGGTAGTCTGTTGTTAGATTGTAATTGGTGCAAAGAAAAAACTGGAGCCATGAAGAGTGATTTTAGGGGAGATGTGGAGTTTCAGGTAGGGAGACTGGGGAGGGTGTCACTGAGAAGGGACATTTGAGTGCAAACCTAAACGAGGTGATGGAAGGAGTCCTGGGGCTGGGGATGGTGGGGGGAGCTTTCTAGGCAGAGCAAGTGGCAAGTGCCCAGGCCGTGTGGCAGCCCATGTGACAAGAGCAGCCTTAGCAAGGGAGGTCCGGCGGGAGGAGATGGGGTCAGAGAGGACGTGGGTGGTGGGAGCCATTGCAGGTTTGTGAGCAGAGTGGCATCATGCAACTTGTGTCGTGACAAGATTTCTCTGGCTGCTGTGTTGAGAATAGACCTAAAGAGGGTGGGGGACATGGAGCCAGGGACAGGGGGAGGCCTTGCGCTGGTGCTATGGATGTGGGGATAGGTGGCTGTGGGCTGGGGGCATTGCAAGGGGTGAATGTAGTGTTTTCTGATGGGTTGGGTTTGAGGTGACAGAAAAAGTGACCCATCAAGGACTGTGGCCTGAGCAGTTAGAATGACAGAGCTGCTGCTTATTGAGATGGGAAAACAAAGAGGACAGGGTGGAAGGCAGGGAGGGAAGATCCGGGCTCTGCTAGAGGCGTGTACAGCTTCTCGTCCCTGTGCAGGTGGGAGGAGGCCGCTGGGTATAGAAATTTGGAGCTCAGATAAGAGGTCTGGGCGAGAAACAGAAATTTCAGAGATGGTATTAAAAACCTTCAGAATGGGGGTGATCATCAAAGGAGTGAGTATTAAAAGAGAAGAGAATAAGAAGGTCCAAGGACTGCATTCCAGGACACTTCAAAGTTAAGAAATCAGGAAGTGGGAACTAGCGAAGGAGACCTAGAGGGAGCAGCAAGAAGCTTCCCATCAGACGGAAGCCAGGCACGATCAGGGTGTCCAATGTCACCACTACGGCAACGTGCAGCCCCCTGGTGACCTCTACAATGGAAGAGCAAGTTGGGTGGTGTGGTGGGGCCAGAAACCCGCTTAGAATGGGAGACCAGGAGGCTGAAGGACAAAGTGGAGCAGAGGATTTGAGGGGAGAAGGTGAGATAAGAGAAATACCAACGTTTCAGTTACTTATCTGCTGGTGGGAATGATCTAGCAGAGAGGGGAAACTTGTAAGTTAAAAGAGAAAAGGGAAAATGGCGGTATAATAACCCTGTTAGATGGTGGATAGGCAGAGATAGATGGATGGATGGATGGATGGATGGATGATCCATGATAGATACATAAATAACAGAAAGACGGATAGGCAGATAGATGTGTAGTTCCGTGTTTCCAGCGCTGTAAAATGCTTGCACATGTCCTTAGTACATTTCATTATCGGGTTGTTTATCTTCTTCCTCTTTTCTTTTTGAAGGAGTTGACTCCATATTCTTTATTCTAATATTTTGTTAGTCGTATAGCTATAGGTGATGTGAATGTCTTTCAGCGTGTGGCCTGTATTTTGCCTTTTTGTTGTTTCCTTGATGAATGGGTGATCTTAGATTAGTTTCATGGTTTTTGATTTTAGTATTTTTTTGTCTCAAGAAATGCTTTTCCTACCATGAGATTAGAATAATATTTTCCTGTATTTTCTTCTTGAAAATTTTGTATTGCCTTTTATTTCACTAAGTCCTTACTTCATTTGAAATTGACTTTTGTGTGGTGAGAGGTAGGGATTGAATGTCATTCGCCTCTGTGTAGATAATGATAATCCCAGGATCATTTACTGAACTGATCCTCTTTTCTTTTCCATCATTCCTCTCCGTCATAAATACCAGGCTGCCACCCATGTGCATGTCTCTTCTGGCCTCTTTAGTGTGTTCCGTAGGCCTGTTACCCCATCTCTGCCCCAACACCACACTGGCCCACTTACCAGGGTCTTACGATTAGTCTTGTTATCTGGTAGAGCAGGGCTTTGCTCTTCTTGCACTTTAACTTCTATGTACAATTTGTAGTAAGATATTTAAATTCTTCTGAGAGTCCTTTTGGAATTTTGATGAGGCATAAAAACACTGTGCTTAACACGTCAGACTCTGGAGACAGTATGCTTAGCATAGAATTCTGGCTCCACTTCTTACTAGCTATGTGTCTCAGTTTCCTCATCTGCAAAACAAATTACAACAATGCTTCCTCATTATAGGAAGAATAGAGTTACTATCTGTGAAGTCCTCAAACATTCCCTGGTATATGGGAATCACTATGTAAAAGTAAGATGTAAGTGTAAGATGTCATAATTATAATTTTGACATAATGTGTATACATTTACGGGATACAGTATGATGTTTCAATGCATGTATACATAACATAATGATCGAATCAGGGTAGTTGCTGTATCCATCATTTCTAACATTGATCATTTCTTTGTAGTGATAACATTCAAAATCTTCTCTTCTAGCTATTTTGAAATTTATACTACATTGCTATTTGCTATAGTCACCCTACTATATAATAGAACACCAGAATCTATTCTTTCTGCCTAAATGTAACATTGTATCTGTGAACAGTGTCTCCCATGTCCCCTCTTACTTCTGTGCTCCCCAGCCTTTGGTAACCACTATTCTACTTTCTACTTCTAGGAAATCAACTTGTTTAGATTCTATGTATGAGTGAGATCATATGGTGTTTGTTTTTCTGTGCCTGGCTTATTTCACTTAACATAATGCCCTCCAGTTTCATACATGTTGCCACAAATGACAGATTTCATTCTGCTTTATGGTTGAATATTGAATTGTGTGTGTGTTTATGTGTGTGTGTGTGTGTCACGTTTTATGTATTCATTCATCTGTAAACGAGCATTTAGGTTGATTGCATATTTCAGCTATTATGATTAGTGCTGCAATGAACATGGAAGTGCAGATATCTCTCTGACATTTCCTTTGGATATATACCCAGTAATGGGATTGCTGGGTCATATGGTATTTCTATTTTTAATTTTTTTTTTTGAGGAAACTCCATGCTGTTTTCCATAATGACTGTATTAATTTGCATTCCCAGCAACAGTGCATAAGAGTTCCCCTTTCTCCACATCCTCATCAGCATTTGTTATTTTTTTGTCTTTTTGATAATAGCCATTCTAAGAGGGATAAGATTATATCTCATTAAGTTTCGATTTGCATTTCCCTGATGATTAGTGATGTTGAGTACTTTCTCATATATCTATTAGCCATTTGTATATCTTCTTTTGCAAAATGTCTATTCATATCTTTTGCCCATTTTAATAGGATTATTTGTTTTTTTGCTATTGAGCTGTTTGAGTTTCTTACATATTGTGGATATTAACTCCTTGGCAGATGCATAGTTTGCAAATACTTTTTCCCATTCTATAGGCTGTCTCTCTATTGGTTATTCCTTTGTTGTGCAGAAGCTTTGTAATTTGATGTTATCCCATTTGTCTATTTTTGCTTTTGTTGTTTATACTTTTTAAGTTTTATTAAAAAATTCTTTGCCCAATGCAATGTCATGAAGCATTTCCCCTGTTTTCATCTAGTAGTTTCATAGTTTTGGGTCTTACATTTAAGTATTTAATCCATTTGGAGTTGATTTTTGTATATGATGAAAGATAGGGGTTTAGCTTCATTCTTTTGCCTGTGGATGTCCAGTTTTCCCAGCACAACTTACTGAAGAGACTGTCCTTTCCCCAATGTGTATTCTTAGCATTTTTGTCAAAAATCAGTTGACTATAAATGTGTTTATTTATTTCTGGGTTCTCTATTCTGTTCCATCAGTCTATGTGTCTGCTTTTATGCCAGTATAATCCTGTTTTGGTTACTGTAGCTTTGTAGTATATTTTAAAGTCATGTAGTGTGATGCCTCCAACTTTGCTCCTTTTGCTTGATTGCTTTGGATATCCAGGGTCTTTTGTATTTCCATTTGAATTTTAAGGTGTTTCTGTTTCTGTGAAAAAATTTCATTAGCATTTGATAGGGATTACATCAAATCTGTAGATAACTTTGGGTATTATGGACATTTTAACAATATTAATTCTTTCAGCCCATGAATATTGGATATCTTTCCAGTTATTTGTGCCCTCTTGAATTTCTTTCATCAATGTTTTATGGTTTTCATTGTAGAGATCTTTTACTTCCTTGGTAAGTTTATTCCTAGGTATTTTATTTTATTTTTATAGCTATTGTAAGTAGAATTGCTTTCTTAATTTCTTTTTCAGATAGTTTGTTATTGGCATATAGAAATACTACTGATTTTTGTATATTGACTTTTTATTCTATAAATTTACTAAATTCATTTCTTAGTTTTAACACTTTTTTGGTGGAGTATTTTGGGTTCTTTATATGTATGAGCATTTTGTCTGCAAACAAAGACAACTTGACTTCTTTTTTCCAATTCAATGTACTTTATTTCTTTTTCTTGACTAATTGCTCCAGGTAGAACCTCCAGTACTATGTTGAATAAAAGTGGTGAAAGTGGGCATGTTCCAGATCTTAGAGGAAAAGCATTCAGCTTTTTCCCTATTCAGTATGATGTTAGCTGTGAGTTTGTCATATATGGCCTTTATTATATTAAGATATGTTCCTTCTATACCTAATTTGAGAATTTTTATCATGTTGAATTTTAACAAATGCTTTTTCAGCACCCATTGAAATGATCATATGGTTTTTGTCCTTGATTCTGTTAATTTGAAGTATTGTGTTTATTGATTTGTGTATGTCAAACCATAGTTGCATTCATGGGATACATCCCATTTGATCATGGTAAATGATGTTTTTTAATGTGTTGTTGAATTTGGTTTGCTAGTATTTTATTGAGGATTTTTTCATCTGTGTTTATCAGGGATATTAGCCTGACTTTCCTTTCTTTGTGGTGTCCTTGTCTGGCTTTGGAATCAGGGTAATGCTGGCCTCATAGAATGAGATTGGAATTATTTCCTCCTCTTTTATTTTTTGAAATAGTTTGAGTAGAATTGGTGTTAGTTCTTCCTCAAATGTTTGGTAGAATTCAGCAGTTAATCTGTCAGGTCCTGGGCTTTTCTTTGATGGGAAAGTCTTTATTATGATTTCAATCTTGTTACTCGTTATTGTTCTGTTCATGTTTTTTGTTTCTTCCTGACTCAATCCTGGTAGGTTGTATGTTTCCAGGAATTCTTTCATTTCTTCTAGATTTTCCAATTTGTTCGCACACAGGTATATTGTTAATAGTATCTATAATCCTTTATATTTCTGTAGTATCAGTTGTAATGACTCCTTTTCTTCTCTCATTTTATTTATTTGAGCCTTCTCTCTCTTTTTTCTTAGTCTAGCTAAAGATTTGTCTATTTTGCCATTTTTCCCCAAGAAAACCAACTATTTATTGTATTGATTTTTTCTATTGCTTTTAAATTTCTACTTTGTTTATTTCTGCTCTGATCTTTGTTATTTCTTTCCTTCTAATTTTGGGTTTAGTTTCTTTTGTTGTTTATCTAGTTTCTTGAGGTGTAACATTAGGTTGTTTATTCTACTTTTTTGATGTAGGCATTTATTGCTATAAAATTCCCTCTTAGAACTCTTTTTGTTATAACTCATAGGCTTTGGTATGTTGTAGTTCTACTCTTATTTGTCTCAAGGAATTTTTAAATTTCCTTTTCAATTTCTTCATTGATCCATTTGTTGTTCAGGAGCATGTTGTTTAATTTTCATGAATTTTTACAGTTTCCAATGGTTTCTTCTTTCATTGTTTTCTAGTTTTATTCCACTGTTTTCAAAAAAGATACCTGATATGATTTTAGGTTTTTAAAATTTGTTAAGACTTGTTTTGTGAACTAACATTTGCTCTATCCTGGAGAATGTACCATGTGCTTTAACAAAAATGTATATTCTGTAACTGTTGGATAGAATTCTGTGTAAATGTCTGTTAGGTCCATTTGGTCTAAAGAACACTTTAATTCCAATATTTCTTTGTTGATTTTCCCTCTGATGGATCTGTCCATTGCTAAAATTGAGGTGTTGAAGTTTCCTGCTATTATTGTATTATATTCAATCTCTTCATTTAGTTTTATTAATATTTTCTTTACATATTTGGGTGCCCCAGTATAAATATATATATTTACAATTATTATATCTTTTTGTTGAATTGACCACTTTATGACTATGGAATGGCCTTCTTTGCATATTTTTTATCATTCTTAACTTAAAGTCTATTAAGGTATAGACTTTAATAGGTATGATATAGGTATATTTACTCCTGCTCTTTTTTGTTTCCATTTTCATAGAATATCTTTTTCCATATTTTCACTTTCAGTCTGTGTGTGTCTTTATAGGTGAAGTAAGTTTCTTCTAGGCAGCTTATAGTTGGATCTTTTGTATTATTTGTTCAGGTACCTTATGTCTTTTTAATTGGAGAATTTAATTCATTTTCATTCAAAGTTAGTAATGATATATATGTGGGTTTACTATAATACTACCATTTGTACTTGTTTTCTGATTGTATTTTCAGATACTGTCTTCTTTTTTTCCTCTCCTACTGTCTTCATTTGTGGTTATGTAATTTTCTCTAATAATATGCTTTAATTTTGTGCTATTTATATTTAGTGTATCTGCTGTAGGTTTCTGCTTTATGGATACCATGAGACTTACAAAAATGTCTTATAATTATAACAGGTTATTTTAAAGTGATTATAGCTTAACTTTGATGACAAAGAAAAGAACAAACTTTACACTTTAACACCCTCCTAGAATTTGACTTTTGGATATTTCAATTTAAAACTTTTAATATTCCCCATCTCTTAACTAATTCTTGTAGTTATGATTATCTTTGTTTCACATTTTAGTCTTCATAATTAAAATATAAGTGGTTTACATACCATGATTATAGTATTAGAGTATTCTGAATTTGTCTGTATTCTTTCTTTTACCAGTGAGTTTTGTACCTTCAGATGTTTCTTGTTATAATTAGTGTCCTTTTCCTTCAGACTGAAGAACTCCCATCAGCATGTCTTGTAGGACAGGTCTGGTGTTGATGAATTCCCTCAGCTTTTGTTTTTCTGGGCAAGTCTTTATATCTCTTTCATATTTAAAGACTAACTTTGCTAGGTACAGTATTCTTGACTGACTTTTTTCCCCTCTCTTCAGCACTGTAAATATAACATCCTACTCTCTCCTGGCCTGTAGTGTTTCTGCTGAGAAATCCACTAAAAGCCATGTTGGGGCTCCATTGAATGTGATATGTTTCTTTACTTTGCTGGTTTGAATATTTTTTCTTTATGTTTGATTTTTGATAATTTGATTATGCTGTGCCTTGGAGAATTCCTCTTTGGGTTGCATTTGCTTGGTGACCTATGAGCTTCCTATACCTTTATATGATCACATTTCTCCAGATTTGGAAATTTTTGGCCATGACTTTCTTAATATCATTTCTAGACTTTTTTTTCTGTTTCTTATCCTTAGGAAACTCCTACTGTAGGAAGGTTAGTTCACTTAATGGTCTCCCATAATTCTTATAGGCATTCCTCCCTCCTTTTTACTTTTTTTTTTGGATAATATTATATGTTCTGACTTAAAGCTTGCTGAATATTTCCTCTGTTTGATCAAGTCTGCTGTTGAAACAGGTATAGTATAAAATTACTGTTCCTCTTATGAGTTGCAGATTCTCTCAATTCTGTGGGCCCAGGGCATTTCTCTGCTTCTTCCCTGAGTTCTGGTGAAGTCAAGATGGCATTCCTATCTCTGAACAATTTCTGGTTATACTCTTGTGGAGGGAGTGATGCCAGGGGAATTTTCTGTTCTACTATCTTGCTGATGTCACTCCCTCATTATTATTATTTTTTGTTGGAATTATTTTAAATATATTGATCAATAGATTAGATTATAGGGAATTTTGATGTGTTTTTATCACAAGGACAAAGACAAATTTTGAGGGATGATGTGGAGAGTTCCTTGGATGAAGGGTTTGTGAAAGATCCTGAGACCTCTTGACCAGGTAGAAACATGTTATCTGAGTAATTCTCTTGCGTCATGAAGAAATTTTGTTTTAAAAAAACAGTAATTTTTCTGCATCTCAGATTTTAATTTCTTACATACGTTGGATTTTTTTTCCTTCCAGTATGAGCAACTCATCATTGCATTTTTGGGGGTATGAAATTCAACATCTCTAGCAAGTTAATCTCTTTCATTATGTCAAAACAGGGAACACGTACAGAAAAATATAATTTATGAAGAAAATTCTCCCATTTTTTGGGACCTTGTAAAGGCCTTATTTGTTCCAGGTGACAGGTCCCAAGTGGGATAAAAGGCCATTATTGTGAGAAATGACAACTCAGATATAGCTAAGTTGCTGCCAGGAGTTGATGATGCAGAAACAATTTCTTTTGGGAAAGATGGTATTGAACGGGGAGTCTGTTAGTCATATTATACTATGTTAATTTCTTTATGAACTCTGTGGGATCACCACTTCATTCAACTGTGGATGGACTGCCTTTTGGTAGATGCCGTCATTAAAATCTGTTCTGTAGCTCTTCAAAAGTGGTTGTTTCTGCCACTCTGCTTTCAGGCCATAAAGATCATTAAATAACTTTCTATGCTCCAATTAAAGTAGAGTTTTATAACCCAGTGGTAAAGCCTTCTTCAGCAATATTAAGTGTTCATTTTTGTAGTGGAAATTACCTTTTGGAAATTATACTTTTGAGTTGACCAGACATGTGTTCAAACTCTGTTGCTTATCAGGTGGGTGATTTGGGGGACATTGCTTAACTCATTTTGTAATTTTGTTTCCTCATCTTTAAATGGGAAATGATGGTGAAAATGTTGATGAAAATGAAATTTATTGATGATGATTACAATGATGATCATGATAATGATGATGGTGATGATAACAGTGATGTTGACTATGGTTCTAATGATGATAACAGTGATGATGATGAAATGGTGATGATGATAATGATGATGATGATGTCATCCTTCTCAGGTGCTTGTTGGGAGGGTGAGACATACTTCTTCCATGGCAAGTAACCAGCAAAGAGCCTGGCCCACTAAAAGGACTTTAATTAAATTTCAGCTGCCCTTAATTTCTCTTCCAAACATCTATTCTGTTTTCTGGATTTCTTAATTTGGGTATACATAAATGTATCCGTTTTAAATTGCTGCTGTAACAAATTATCACACACTTGGTGGCTTAAAAACATACATTTATTCTCTGTTACAGCTCTGGAAGTCACAAGTCCAAAAGCAGTTTCACTGGGCCAACATCAGTGTGTCGGCAGGGCTGTGTACCCCACAGAGTACAGGGGAGACTCTATCCCTGTGTGTCCCAGCTATAGAGCTGTATTTCTTACCCTCCTTGGCTTCTGGCCCCTTTTCCCATCTTGAAACAAATTGAGTAAAGTTGCAGGAGACAAAATCACGATACAAAAACAGTTGCATTTCTATACATAAGCAATGAACAATCTGGAAAAAAACTATCAAAGTAATCCCATTTATAATAGCAGTAAAAAGAATAAAA
Organism: Cheirogaleus medius; assembly: GCA_008086735.1. Lineage (NCBI taxonomy): Eukaryota > Metazoa > Chordata > Mammalia > Primates > Cheirogaleidae > Cheirogaleus > Cheirogaleus medius. Next base: position 109,953,420 of record VBSM01000272.1, on the reverse strand, counting down.
TACTTAGGAATAAACTTGACTGAGGAGATGAAATACCTATATACTGAAATCTACAAAACATCGGTGAAAGAAGTTAAAGAAGCCACAAATAAATAGAAAGGCATCCTGTGTTTATGGATTGGAAGACTTAATGTTGTTAAAATGTTCATATTACCAGAATGATCTACAGATTCAGTGCAATCTCCACGGCTGTGGTTTGGCTGTGACAGCACAAACAGACTAAGACACCTGTCAAAATCCCAATGACATTATCCACAGAAACAGAAGGATCAATTTTAAGACTCAGATGGAACCATATAGGACCCTGAATAGGCAAAACAATCTTGAGAAAAAAGAACGAAGTTGGATGCATCGCACTTTCCGATTTCAAAATATACTACAATTTACAGTAATGAGAACAGTGTATTACTTATATAAAGTTAGTTATGTAAACCAATAGAACAGAATAGAAAGCCCAGAAAACAAAAGCATGGATATATAGTCATTTGATCTTTGGCAAGAGTGCCAAGAATACACAGTGGAGAAAGGACAGTCTCTTCAACAAATGGTATTAGGAAAACTGAATTTCCACATGCAAAGGAATGAAATTGTAACCTTGTCTTATATGATATGCAAAAATCAACTTAAAATGGATTAAAGACTTGAATGTAAAACCTGAAACTGTAAAACTCCTGGAAGAAAACATAGGGGAAAAGCTTCATGGGACATTGGTCTTGACAATGATTTCATGGATATGACACCAAAAGCACAGGCGCAACAGTAGCAAAAACAGACAAGTTGGACACGTTAAAATGCAAACGCTTTACATTGGTAACAGTTCATTACAAAAAAAGAGAAAACATGCTCAGCAAAGTCATATCCCAAATAAGTTCCTCATTAATTATTAACAGTAAATGCAGTGGTTATACATGAAATGATCAGAAATTAATCCGCTGCCCTTGCTCCTGCTGGGACCCCCCGTGAGGCCTTTGGCAGTGCCAGCTGTAGAGGCTGAAAGCGGCTTGGGAGCTTTACATTCTGCATTTCGAGATGCCAAGATTACCTTGAACCTCACCCTCAGGTGTTGCATGTGGCTGCACAGGTTGTACATAAAGATGTGAAGGGGACCTGCTGGAGTTGTGTGGTGTGCAACGCGTGTGGCTGTAAATGGCGGGCTTTTTCTGATGCCCGCCAGACTCTAAACTCAAGAAATGTGTGGCCCGTGTCTGCCTGGTATGCCCAGCACCTGCTGCGGTGCCTGGCACGGAGCGGACATTCTCATGTAGGGAAACAAAGGAATGAGTGTGCAGAGAGTCAACACAAGAGCCACTGAGTAACTCCTCGCCTGGCGGTGCGCAGAGCGGCGGTGGCTAGAGCCACCTGGCGGAGATTTTAAAAAATAAAGTTCTGGGACTGGACTCTATTGACAGGGATTCTGATTTATTTGGCCTGGGTGAGGCCATGGTATTACTATTCTTTTTGGAAGTACCGCAGGTGAATCTTCTACCACTGTTGCTTCCGTGGGAATGAAGGTTGCCTCTCAGACTAAAACGGAATCAAAGTGGAAGACTTGAGAGGGAGGATGTCTTCACTGGCTGTGCCTGGGTGGCAGGTAATTCCTGTGTCACAGGAGGTAAGGCAGGGCCCCAGGCTGGTGTGGGCCTGGAGCCAGGGGACAGAGCCCACTAATCAGCAAGAGCCCTTCTGAGGCTGGCCAGGGGCCGGCACTAGGCTGGGCTCTCAAGAGCCAGCAGAAAATAAGGTACCACTGGGGCCCACAGGGATTATGTCCCCGACCCTGTGGCTTAGTGCCATCCTATAATCAGTTGCCAATCCGTGACGCAGGAACTCAGAGAGGTTGCTGAGTTTTTTAAAGTGATCTTCTCCAACAGGTGGGTAAAATGTTGATTTATCTCCTTGTAAATCTGTCTCTCATTTGTTTTAAACAAGCCTGCGATCCTGTAATATATGTCATTTCTACTGTACAGTGAAATCAAAACCTGCCTTTTACTTTATAAATGTGAGTCAGATTTCAAGAAACTTAGTGGTAAACAATCATTAATGAAAAAGAGAACTAGAATGAATAAAATATGTTCTGTAGTCCTAATTCTCATAATTCTAGAATATTTCTTATAGTTTTTTCTACATATAAACTTGCTTTCTGATTGAAATAATAATTTTCCCTTCTGCTTAACATTGTAAATATTTTCTAGTATTTCATAGTCTTTTTAAATATAATGTTTGATCCCTATTATCCCACTAAACTAATGCTCCATGATAAATTATTTTCTTCTTATTGCATATTTAGGTAATTTCCAGCTCTGTAGCATTTTAAGTAAGATTGAAAAGAATAACGTAGTGCAGAAAACATCTACGCTCTTTTGAGACTGTAACTCACCGTGCATTACAGAAGGAAGAAGCTGGGCGTGGGCATCTGTGCCATCATGGAAAGACGTTTGGTCTTTGTCCCCAGTTCCTGGCACCGAGCTCCTAAAACCCTTGGAATTTGCAGAGTGATAAGAGTGGGAGGAGCCTCCTATTCTAATGAGGTGGCTGGGGGCCCCTAGACAGCTTCAGGATGGGGCTTGGTCACCAGAAGGAAAGACCACGGCAGGATTAGAGGGTTGAAACTTTCAGCCTCACCTTCTGACCTTTGGGCAGGGGAGAGAGGCTGGAGGTTGAGTCCAATCGCCAATGGCCAGTGATACAGTCAATCCTGTCTATAGGAATGGAACCACCGTAAAACCCCCTAAATGACGGGGTTCGGAGGAGAGCTTCTGGGGCGGTGGGCACATTGAGTGCAGCGAGGGTGACATGTCCAGGGAGGGCATGGGAGCTCTGCGTCCCTCCCCCCCTCCTTGCCCTGTGCCTCTCTCCCACTTGGCCATTTCTGAGCTGTATCCTTTAGCATAAACCAGTAATAGTAACTAAAGTGAGTTTTGTGACCCATTCTTGCAAATTAGCAAACCTGAAGCGGGGGTGGTTGTGGGAACCCTGACTTTGTACTCATGCTGGACGGAAGTGTGGGTAGCCTGGGGGTCTGATACTTGGGACTGGCATCTGGGAGGATGGAGGCCTGAGGCCGTAAACCCAGGGGGTCTGCACTCACTCTGGGTAGAAGGCAATTGAATTGTAGGAAACACAGTTGGTTACCGGAGAGTTGGAGAATTGGTTGGTATGAGAATACACCCTGTCCATTTGATGTCAGAAGCGTAAATACAAATAGCTTAGAATCCAACAGATTTGAGTTTGAGTCATAACTCTGCCACTCTCTGGACACACTGCCTTTGTGTTCTCTGGTGCTTTGGTTAAGGCTAGTAGCTTCTGTCCTCATTCTTAAAATAGGACTAATACCTGCCCCATGAGGTGGTGGTTGTTTCTGAGGGTTAAAGGATGCAATGACATTTCAAGTCTTTTAGTACAATGTCTGGAATGTCGTTAGGTACCACACACATGGTAAATGTTAGGGTGATAAAATAGGCTCCCCAAAGTGGAAATGCTGGGTGAAAGGTTACAACCTTTCTTAGAATCTTGATACCTATCACCAAGTTCCTTTCATGCACACACTTTCATTTCAAACGAATGCAAGTGTGTTTTGAACACTGGTGATTTGTGGCATTTCTTTACTTGCTTTCAATTCCATATGTCCCTTAACTAGCTGCATTTCCTCTTTGTGACTTGTCCGCTCACGTATCCTTTGGATTTAATTCAATAAACAAGGAAGTATCCAGTTGCACCAGGGCGGCCCTAGGTGTTGGAAATGCAAGGATGAATGGGATTCCACACTATCCTGTTTGGAACGTTTAGTCCATGGGGGAGAAAGACAAGCACATGCATCACCGTAACTCGGCATATGTACAATGAAATTGGGGAGAGTGACGGTCTCCTTTTGCCAATTTATCTCTGGATGCCTTTGCGATTTTTAAAATTGATTTGTGAATGGTTGACCGGTTTAACTTTCAAACCAATGAGCATTTCTGTTTCATGGCATAGGTGCACTTGAAGGTAACGAGTCGAAATCCCAGATTCTCTTACTCTGCTACTCTCTTCTCTTCCAAAAACACATGACAGTTTTCTACATAAGTATATGAGAACCTTTGGAACCCAAGAAGGTAGAGTTGGCAAAAACAGAGGGAGAGTAGAGACTGCACGTAGTAAGCAAGCAGAAAAACCACCTCTGTAGCCTGCATTTGCTTATGATGTTATTAAAGAAGCACGCGGCTGGTCAAGTGTGAACAGACCACATTGGTGGGTGGAGGTCTCCATCAAGATTTTAGGAAAGAGGCTGCCGAGTACATTATCTGCAGATGTCGCCAACAATTATATATACATGCAGAGAGGCAGATCGAGGCTCACATTATGAGGAGAAAGTGCAGGGATTTGGGAAGGATTTTGTGTCCTTTTCATGGCTTGGCTTGACCCCAGACTCTGGCCAGCCTTCCCTTAAGGATTTTCTCAAGGGGACTATGGATCATTTAAGAAGTATTTCCCATGGCCCTTCTGGAGACCCATAGCCTGATCTTTGTAGAAGTTGTTAAAGCTGGGAGCCCCACGTTGGGTTTTTTTTTTGGATTGGAGACCCCTGATTTCATCTCCAGGCTGTGTTTAGTATTTCTCAAGATGACCTGGATCTCTGAATGACCTTACGTCAACACACATCCACTCCAATCCTCGCAGAGCTTAATCTGCTCCTCATTTATTAATAATAAATAATGTTATTTGTTATTTATTCTGCTGTTCGTAGAATTGAGTTGGGGTCTGTCATCTATTTGAGATTCAAGGGTAACAGATGTTGGGGTTTTAGGGAAGCCAATGAGATACCCTGGGTCCCTACCTATACCTGGACCCAACTAAGAGAGAGACAGAGGGGAGTCAGATGGGGATCAAGGTATCATCTTTTTATGACAAAGTCTCAGCTTGGGAACGTTGTGTTAGTGGGTGGGGAGCAATGGTCTTGCTGACACTGAACCCAGACCCAGGCCAAGCTGCACCCCTGAGTCCTTCTCCCTAACCACAGGCAGGGTCTTGCCTCAGTTTACCAGGCAAAGAGAGCAGCGGGCATGCTCCCTGCAGCCAGGGAAGAAAAGAGGGGTGTGCTCCTTCTTTCTCCATAAGTCACCTGAAGCTGGATCGATCACTCACTGGCCAGAGGGAGGGAAGGACCTGAAGTCCATGGCATTACACTGGAATGCAGGGTTTCTCCATGGAGACACTGTTGACATTTGGGGGTGGATAATCCTTTATTGTGCAGGGCTGTCCTGTGCACTGTAGGGTATTTGGCAGCAGCCATGGGCTCCATCTATTAGAGACCATCCTCCTACACCCCCTTCCTAACAATCAACGATACCTGCAAAAGTTGCCCCCAGTGGAGAACCACTTCTCCAGTGTAAATCTCAGGATTGAAACTGCAACGTAAACTGCGGCAGCGTCCTCCTCAATGCCGTCAGCCGGGATCTGCCACCCTCCTCTGCTCCTCCCCGCTGCCTGCTGGTCCCCTCCCCCACTTCCTCCGTGCTCCCCGTGTGTGTATAAGTGTGTCTGGCGTGGATTGTTCGCCAGGGCAGCCACCTCCTGGCCATGTTCTTCTCCAGCGCCCTCACCCGTCTGCACCCTCCCGGCGCGCGGCACAGTTGGGCATAGCTTGAGCCTCTTGTGTCTGTGGAAGAAAGTAACTGATTTTAGAGAAAGTTTCTAGGCATCGGAAGCAAAATAGGTGTGACTATTTTCCCATATCAATCTTCACCTGTCACTGCAGTTCCCCCCAAGATCATTTTATGTATTCTTCTGAGCTGCCAGTCACATGGCTCTTACCCAGCACAGAAAAGCACAGGCTCTTCTTACATGGCAGGAAGATAGTGAGTGATCATCATATGCGTGCTGCTGGCTCCAAGCCCAGGACTAGCACGAAGTATCATTAAATAGTGATAATAGTCGCATATATTGCTTTCTTCACATTTTGATGATTCCTCTCAAAAAGTGTTTTTTATTTATCATTCTTATGCTTTCATCTTGGACACAAGCTATAATTTTCCAGTTTTATGATACCTGTAGCTAATTAGGACGAGTTTAGGGGCAAAAAATAACTTATTTTACAAAGCAGGTTCACTTGAAATTGTCTCAGTAATTGTATAAGCTATTTTAGGAATTAAAGATAACAGGTAATTAATTACAGGACCCTCCTTGACATCAGTCAGAAAAGGAGCCTCCAAGGAGACAAAGTTAAGAAGTTATAGAATCAATGTATCTATTCTAAGGCAGAGAAATACACATTCTTCGAATTTATTTCCTGCTTCCAAATAGGGACATGTAAGAGCCAAGTCAACCTTCAAGGTCTTGGTTGTGGCAGCACACTGTTTTCCTCTGAAACATTCCAGTTCCTTCAATCGTGGGCAGTTCCAATTGTTAGAACGTTCCACCTTACAATGAGGCAGACTCTGCCTCTCTTTAACTTCCTTCTTAAGGAAAGGAGGGTCCTAGGGCCATATAATAGATTTACTCTTCCCGCCCACAGCGGGGTCATTACAGAGTCTTCAGAATTCTTCTATCACAATCGCCCCAAATTGTTTCTTCTGATCCCTCCGCCAACTTTTATTCCCTCTACTATGGGCTGACCCGTGTCCCCCAAAACTCACATGTTGAAGCCCTAACCCCTTGTACCTCAGGAGGTGACTGTATGTGGAGATAGGGCCTTGAAGAGGTGACTGAAGTGCAATGAGGCCATTAGGGTCATTTTACCTTAATTCAATATGACTGGTGTCCTTAAAGGACGATGAAATGAA
>VBSM01000272.1:109925109-109946562 GCA_008086735.1 Cheirogaleus medius | reverse complement strand
CATTCCTATCTTTATGTTATCTGTGCTTAAGTGATTAATGAAAATGTTAAAGAAGACAAGAACCAGTCTAATTTCATGTTACTTCAGAATTTCTGTAGGGTCGAGTTTGATCCATTCCTAAATACTTCTTCAAAGAATGTTTATACTCACATTGTTGTTTCTGTGCATTCCTTATCGAAGTTCAGATGGGTTGCCTCTGGTATTCTTCTAGTTTATTGCACTCATATTTTGAAAAAAGAAAGTATTTAAAAATATATAAATCATTTTGTTTTAAATGCACAGAGTTGGGTCAAATACGCAAACATGAAAACAGTTCTTGTGAGTACCTTGTGGTCGTGGGTTTACGTTCTATGGGCTAAACATCTTTCTGAAGGTGGTAGAATCACTTCATAATATTTTCTACTGATATCTGTGTTGGGCTTTAGTAATCACTGATGGAGTTGCATGCACTATATTGTTAATATGATACAGTACTAACCCCAAAATATGCTAATGAAGACACTTCTGACTTAGAATCTGGAGTATCATGAGTCTGGGTTCTTGCCCCTGGCCCCATCCGCTCTTGCAGTTTGTGTTGCCTTGGTGAGAGTCTTGCCAGCTTGTCACCCTGGGTTGCCTTGTGTGGAGACAACCATCACAAGCTAGACAGTGTGCCGGCTTGTGGTCCTGGGGCATCCTTGATAGGCCATATAGGCTTTCTTTCCTGCTTATAATACCATATCAGATTAATTTCGTCTTCACAGATAAGATTTGATTTTTATCAAACACTGGAAAATGCTATGACTGGTGCTGTATTCATACTCCCTCTTAGAAATGCGTAATGCTGGGTCAGTTTAATTTAAAACATTCCAGTAATAACTTTCAGATGGTACAACTGAATTTTATTTTCAGAAGTCATCATGAAGGAAATATTTTAAGAGTCTTACTCCTTTAAGTTTAAAAATGTTCCTTAGAATTCATTTGCAACAGTCAGCCACCTACCCAACCCCAACCTTCTAGAAAAAATATGCCTCCGGGACATTTCTCTAAATGAAGTGTCAAGTCCAAATCAAGTCAAATTTCCAATATGGGATAATGGACTCTATTTTACGACGTTCTTCTGTGCCCTGGGGGTGCCCGGGCCCATTACACAGCTGGTTGGTGAATATTAGGTGTATCAGGAGAGGGACCCGAGTAGCTGGGGTTTCTGCTCATTGGAGCCCGAGCCCCATTTCATAGGTTCTGGGGTTATTAATGGTGTATCTCGTTGCCTTGAGAATGTTCACACTCCATTCTGTTATGAATACTTAATAGTAAGGAGAATGTGATTCTTCTCTTTCCAGAGAACTTTCTGTGACTCAGCGAATCCATTCTAATGTGGTAGGCAAACTGTCAAAATTAATGAATTCCAGCTGAGATGTGGTCCCTTCAGGGAAAAACTGTAGTGCAGTTGTAAATTAGCATTAATGCCACAATGTATTTTGAACATGCTACATTTTCACCATGAATTTGGGCCTAGAGGATGTCTTTAGAGGAAGTCACTCTGAAAATCAGGTTTTCTGGTTTGATTGTTTCAATTTTTGATCATAGTTTTAACTCTGGGAAGAAGTATATGAAAGTAGATAACTATGATTTTCTAGAACATAAAAGAATAAAAAAATAGACAAAGAAAAGGGGTAGAAATGCTATAACCAAAGACATTGGCAGCATTTGTTTTTGGATTTTTTGTGTGTGACTCTAAGGATATCATCACCGAGCTTCAATCTATCCAAATGTAAAAGACTATAAAGGTGAACAAGACCTAGTTTAAAAGGATTTGCAATGAGTTCCAAGAAACACACGGAGTACCTAGCCCAAGCATATCTTATTATGATACTCTTAAATCATTGTCCTGCAGCAATGTATAGACCAAGGGTGTTTAAGGTGGGGATTTTTACCTTGAAGGAGCTGGATGAAGAATTGTGTGTGCCATTGCCTTCTATTCTGAGGACAGGGCACAGGTCTTTCTTCTCACTTTCAAAAGGGTCTGAGCCCAAACAGAGTCACTGCTCAAATGATAGCCTAGGACCAAATCCAAGCTCTGTTCCTCATGACAGAGTTCAAAGTACATGTGATTTCTCATCTTTAATATAAATAACAGTGATAACAGATGCCTGTACTGTAATGTGTATTTTGAGGATTAAAATAATGAGGTTTTGTGTGTGGCACACTTAGCATAGTACTGGCACATAATACATATTCTATAAATGCTAACTATTCAATAATACCAAAACCAAAAGCAATAGTAACAGCTGTAATCTAAATTTAAAGTTTGATTTTTTGTGTTGCTGTGATTGCCCTTGGGGTCTTCTTCAAATATTCTTTGCTGAGGTGGATACCTAGAAGAGTTTTTTTCAACATTTTCTTCTAGAATTCTTATGGTTTCATGTCTTAGATTTAAGTCTTTTATCCATCTTTAATTAATTTTTGGTAGTGGTGAGGGATATAGATCCTGTTTCAGTCTTCTACATATGGCCATCCAATTTTCCCAGCACCATTTATTAAATAGGGATTGTTTTCCCCAGTGTGTGTTTTGTCTGCTTTGTCAAAGATCAGTTGGCTCTATGTGAATGGTTCTATATCTGGGTTCTCCATTCTGTTCCTTTTGTCTGTGTCTCTATTTTTGTGCCAGTAATATGCTGTTTTGGTTACTATTGCCTTGTAGTATAGTTTAAAGTCTGGTAAAGTGATGCCTCTAGATTTTTTCTTTTGCTTAAGGTTGCTTTGGCTATTTGGGCTCTTTTCTGGCTCCAAATGAAGTGTAGAATTATTTTTTCTAGATATGCTAGAAATGACATTGATATTTTGATCAGGATTACATTGAATCTGTGAATCACTTTGGGTAATATAGCTTCTGCACAGCCAAGGAAACAATCAATGGAGCAAATAGACAACCTACAGAATACGAGAAAATATTCACATGCTATGTATCTGATAAACGGCTAATGACCAGAATCTATAAAGAACTCAAGCAAGTCAGCAAGAAAAAAAAATCAAACAACCCTATTAAAAAGTGGGCAAAAAATATAAACAGAACCTTTTCAAAAGAAGATAGACTAATGGCCAATAAACATGAAAAAATGGTCAATGTCACTAATCACCAGAGAACTGCAAATCAAAACCACAATGAGATATCACCTAACCCAGCGAGAATGGCTTTTATCAGAAAGTCCCCAAACAAGAGATGCTGATGTGGATGCGGAGAGAAAGTAACACTTATACACTGTTGGTGGGACTGCAAACTAGTACAACCTCTATGGAAAACAGTGTGGAGATTCATCAAAGAACTAAAAGTAGGCTTACCATTTGATCCGGAAATCCCACTACTGGGTATCTACCCAAAGGAAAAAAAGTCATTTTATCAAAAAGACACTTGCACTAGAATGTTTATTGTAGCACAATTCACAATCACAAAGATGTGGAAGCAACCCAAGTGCCCATCAATTCATGAGTGGATTAATAAAATGTGGTATATGTATACCATGGAGTACTACTCAGCCATAAAAAGTGAATAATTTTCTTTTGCAACAATCTGGATGGAACTGGAGACCATTCTGTATAGTGAAATATCACAAGAATGGAAAAACAAGCACCACATGCACTCACTATTAAACTGGAACTAACCAATCAGTACTCATGAGCACAGATGGAAGTAAAACTCAACATAAATCAAGCAGGTGGGAGGGGGTAGGAGGGGGTGAGTGAAATCATACCTAACAGGTACAGTGTACACTTATCTGGGTGATGGGCACACTTATAACTTTGATTCAAGTAGTACAAAAGCAATCATGTAACCAAAACATTTGTACCCCTGTAATATTCTGAAATAAAAAAGAAAAATAAATAAATATAAAGTTTGATAATGCAATTGGTGATACTTTCTCAGTAGAAATGAGACAAGCAAACCATGCAAGTAGAGATTAAAACAATGGAATACTATTCAGCTTTAAGAAACAATGGTAATATAGCACCTCTTGTGTTTTCCTGGATAGAGCTGGAACCCATTCTACTAAGTGAAGTATCTCAAGGATGGAAAAACAAGCACCACATGTACTCACCAGCAAATTGGTGTTAACGGATCAACACCTAAGTGGACATATAGGAATAACATTTATCGGGTATCGGGCAGGTGGGAGGGGGGAGGAGGGGATGGGTATATACAAACATAATGAGTGAGATGTGCAACGTTTGGGGGACGGTCACGCTTGAAGCTCTGACTCGAAGGAGGAGGGGGCATGGGCAATATGTGTAACCTTAACATTTGTACCCCGATAATATGCTGAAATAAAATAAATAAATAAATAAAACAATGTCATATATAGATGCACCACTGTTAAGTGCAAAATGCACTCCCTCTCTTTGTACTGTGCAGACCACACCATGTGGGATCTTGGAAAACTAATTCCCTTCCCTTTTCTAGGGCTCTCACTTCTCACCCAGCACAGTCTGTAACCATAACACTGACAGCATTAACTGGGACAACAGTGGGTGGAAATGCTTGGGAAGGGCCTAGGGTGCTCGGTAAATGTACCGATGGCATTGTGAATCACTTACAGTGAAAGACTGATTTTAAAATGTATGTCACTGAGATTTATTTGTTTATATTTAGTAGAGTTTAGTCCAAATGCTAACAGTGTATTCAGGAAGTATCTGTTGAGATTCTGCTACATGCCAGAAAATGTTCTGGGAATTGGAGATATATCAGGGAATAAAACCAACCAAAATATCTACTCCTTAGGAACGAAAGTTTTAGGGTGAGGGTAGAGACAGAGAATCCAAACAAATATAACAAATCAGTAAATGATCCAGTAAACCAAAGGCGCTAAGTGCTGTGGCGAGAAGCCGCAGGCGTGAGCCCGCGGGTGTGCGCCACGGTGGAGGCGCTGTGACTTGACCAGGTGGTCAGACCAAGCCTCCCTGAGAAGGAGAAAGCGCAGGAATGACTTGCAAAGGTGACGGAATGAGCCAGGGGGTTTCCGTGGGAAGAGTGTGTCCCAGGTCATGGGAGCACAAGTACAAAGACCCGGAGGTGGGACTTGTGGGCATGGTCAAGGGATGGCAAAGAGGCCAGTGTGGCTGGAGTGGAATCAGCAAGCGGGTGGTGGTGACAGGAGGTAGGGCCAGGGGAGGAAGAGTGAGGATGGATCATGTAGAAAGACGGGCTTTTACCTGGAGAATAGGGGCCTTTGAAGGCTCAGAGCAGGGGCAAGAGATGACCTGGCCTGTTTTAACTGGATGACTCCTGCTGGCAGATGAGAACAGGGGACCTGGGTGGAGGCAGAGAGACCCACAGGGCACCAGTGTGGCCTCCAGGAGACAGATGATGGTGGCTGGGACCAGAGAGGTGGCAGAGGAGAGGGCAAGAAGCAGATGCTGGTTTTATTTCGAAGGTGCAGCTAATGGACTTCTTGATACACTAAATGTAAAATACAAGGAAAACAGGGGGACCCCACATGTTTGGTTTGAGTAACTGTAAAGAGTGGATGGACTTTAACTCTTTTATCCTAAATCTAGTATTTTATAGATAGAATAGTTTTATATTACCTCGTGTAGCTCTAATTTGTCTCTCTGTGACATACTAACAAATGTGCAAAAGAACCACATTTGAGAGCAGGAAGGTAAGAGAACTTCCTGAATGGGGTATTTGAAGAATGCTGGATCCAGAATGGGGTGTAACCAAGTTACACCCAGGAAATTAAGGACCAGGACCAGGAAACTAAGGCAATGATTTACCAGGGTTCCAATCAACAGAGTTTTAAAAAAATTTTAAGTGTTTGAGATTCCTAAATAAACCTAAGTAGGTGGGACTTCTATGTCCTACATCCCATCACTGAGACCTGTGGGGTATCATTAGGCTCCATGTTGACTAATATGTGAGAATGTCTTAGTCTGTTTTCTCTTGTTTATAGAAGAATACCTGAAACTGGGTAATTTATAAAGAAATGAAATTTATTTCTTACAATTATGGAGGCTATGAAGTTCAAGGTCTAGGAGCTACATCTGGAAAGAGCCTTCTTGGTGGTGGGGTCTCTCTGCAGAGTCTCGAGGTGGCACAGGGCATGAAGGGAATGAGCCTGCTCAGATCTCTCTTCCTCTTCTTATCCTGTGATAATCCATTAATCCGTTAATCCATGAATGGACTGATCCGCTCATGAGGACAGATCTCGTGACGCGGTCATCTCTTAAAAACCCCACCTCTCAATACTGGTTCAAATTAATCCTCAATTTAATATTGGGGATTAAATTTCAACATGAGTTTTGGAGGGGACAAGCATTCCAACCACAGTGGAGACTCAGGCACACCTGGAGGGCGTTGTTCTACGTAAAAGCAGGGTAGGGCTGCTTCTGAACATGACTGGGTTGAAACAGACTCCCTAGAAACACATTCCTTTAGAGATTTTGCTTCCTGTAATTTATTTTCCTTTTTTTTTCTTCTAGTCTTCATGTCCATATTTTAAAATTATCTGTTTACACTAAGATCCTTAATCTTTCAGGTTGAGATATGGACTTAATATAATTTTATAGATGATGAATGCATTCTCCCTCTTCTCCTGTTTTTTTTCTCATATAATGTATACTACCATTTTGGGTTAAATCAATATTTAGGGCTTACCTTCTTATGACTATGTAAATATTAGCTACAGCTGAGCCACATAGTATATTATGATCAGTTTTCCTTTCTATTACAGCTTTGTGTTTTCCCCAGGATTAATAATCACTTACTTCTTTGTTTACTTAGTTTTCACTGCGTGTGTTACTAATTCATCCCCCAAATTCCTTAACAGGACTAAATACTCCTCTTAGTACATTCAGATGCACTAGGGTCTTTGAAAGTTTATTTTCTTCTCGGAAGCATCTCCCCAGAGCCTTCTTTCTGCTGTAGTCTAAACTGGTTTCCACTATACATTTGTCACACTTGTATGTTTCACCGTCACTCTGGAAATTCTTTTTGTTTCTCACCTGGGCTGTAGCCTCTGTTTCCTGAATGTCCTATATTCCTCTTTCTTGGTTTGCTTCTTGCTACACATCTTCTAGTAGCTTTTTGAACAAGAGTACATGAGAGGCAAACATTTTGACTTTGCACTGCCTAAAAATATCTTCGTTTGCTTGCCTGATACTTTGGGTGCAGAATTCTAGGTCAGTCCCAGGCCTTTCTCTGTAAATGGATAGACTGAGTTCTAGAAAGGGGAAAAGGCAGGCCCTGGGCCTCCACACTTCCTAGATCAGAACCAGATCGCAGGTTTCAACAACAGAGAAGCCCAAGAAGGGTGCACCTTTTCTCCAAAGAAATATCCTTTCTCCCTCAACAAAGGCCTGACTTTAGTTACATTTAAGTGTTCATAACATTTTCTGTGTTCTCGGTGCTGTGTTAGCAGATGGTGTACAAGGATGATCATGTCTCCTTTGCTGCATTCAAGGTGCAAGTCTTAGCAATGAATGAAGTCACATAAACCAGCAATAGCTTAGTGATGCAAAGGCAAAAATACAGAGATGGATCATCAGGTGGTATGAAAATGCAGATGAGGATGAAATCAGGTGGGTTTTATGCAATGCTTTCCAATGTTCTGTGGGAAGATAGAAGAGTATCTCATACCTGGAGCCAAGACATGGGTTTTTTCCACTCCTACTTTGGAGACGGTGAGACATTGCTGGTGAGACAAGCAACTGAACACCTAGGCTTCGTCATTGTGCCCCCATCTTGCCACCGAAACTTCATCAGACTGATAGTAAAGGAATTTATGCACTCCTCTAAGGACAAAGAGGAAGAGAGATGCAATAACAGCAGCCATGAGATGTCAGCTGCTACAGATTTAACACAGTGGAGAAAGCTAAAGAAAGTCATGCAAGAGAAAGCCAATGGGCAGGTCTCTAATTCAGGCAAGCCCTGGGAAGGCTGGTGAAGTAGAGGGACCAGGAGAGACTGAAGTCAATTGGGGGAAACCAGATGAGACTGGAGGCAAACCAAGAGTTTTTCCAATCCATAAAATTGTTGTCACTTATGTTTTAGAGCATATTGGCAACTCTGAGAGAATGGTCATTCGCTTAGTTTCTAAAACACAAGGTAAATCCTGTGCATTACCTGAAAAAAGAAATTACTTTAAAAATTAGACTTCTGTAAGTCCTTAGGTGAGAGCGAAATGGGAATTGGGATGCCCTGATCATCGTGGAGTTCCAGCAGAAGAAAATGATGCTGGAAACTACCTTTGTTGATGAGATGAACTAAAAAGAATTTGTGTCTTTTTATCGCTAAAGCCACTTCTGTGCTTTCACATAACACTGGAGAGGAAGGTTTAATTACTGGACGTGGATTTTTACATTTCTGTGTTGAGGTACCATTGCTGTCTCTGGTTATGATTCATTTTGTTCTTTAGTGGTAGGACAGGTGGCCCAGTTGGCTTCCATCAAGTTCATCTTCCGCTTCCCTTTGACAGTCTTATTTTATTGCTGCTTCACTGTTTTGCCCGTTGCTATCTCATATTACTGGCTTTTGGAACATTCTTTTTTTGTAATATTTTTCTTCCAGGTGGTTGCCTTTTAATCTGCAGAAGGCAGTTCTGCCAGCATTATTATGATGCTATCTTTTATTCCTGTCATTTCTGCCGATTTTCTTCATTTATAATTCCTAACACACTGCACTCATCTCTGTTTCTTCATCAGTTTGTTCTGTTCTTGTTCCCAAATTTTTATGCTTCCAAATCCTAAGGAGTCATTTACATCATCTTGGTTTATTCATGTGCTTTCCTGCTTGTGATCATAATCCCCACTGTGTCTTCCACTTCTTCCAAATCACTAGCCACTTTCATGCCTTTCGAAACCTTTGAGCTTAAAATGTAAACGCTGGGACATAACAAACCACATGCCTATTATTCATTACAGCGTCTGCATTCTTCCCTGGAAATGTGCACTTAGCCCCCAGCAATGGTAATGGGAGTGACTTGCATCCACCCAAAGGGACAGAGAGACTTTTATCTCCAAAATGAAATCCCTGTGCACGCGTGGAAATAGTTCTCTAGAAGGATATTGCAAACAATTCTTAGCTATTTTCTAGGTAAAACACTAACATTTTTTTTTCTTTGTTTCTCCAGAGCTTTGTAAAACCCACAGCAAAAATCAAGCTTTCCTGATTTTGCCCCCGGTGCAAAATCAGTACAAATATTGGATAAAAAAACATTCTTAGACAAAGTAGCTAAAATCCCAGAGATGTGTTCTTAGAAGATCTTAGGAATTCTTTTTCGCAGTGACTCATCCTGTTGTCTCCTGACACCGATATAATGAAATTTAGATAATAACAGATGATGTGTGTCATATACAGAACAAGTATTGTTCCTTAAAGGGAATCTCTTTAGTTATATATGGTATGCAAACATATTGTTTTTGTTTTAAACATTTATTCATTCAATAAAAACTTGAGGACTTCTGTTCTGTATTAGCACACTAGGTACCGAAATAGGGTTGCATCGTTTCCTATGAAGTGCCCTTTTTCTAGTTTCCAATATAGTGGAGAGCACACACCGAGCAACGATGGAAGTGGCTGTGCCAAAGTGATACAGAAAGCTGAGAGGTCGGATGTGAGGTCAAGTAGGGAAGGTAGAAGACCTGGAATAAATTCCTAAGGAATTGATGGTTAGCTGAGATTCAAAGAATGAGTTGGAGCTAATTGAGCAAAGACTTGTGAAATATTCCAGCAAAGGGCCCAGGGTCTGTGTGGTCCCTGACTTAGAAAGGTGGGTGAGGATTTACTGGTAGACCCTAGTAAACGATAGGCATGAGGCAAGATTGCATTTTTTCTCTGTGCAATTTACTAACCTCAAACATACAAGAAAGTAGCCTAAATCTCAACAAAAATCTTTAATGCATCACCCTACTACTGGCAGTTGGCACAAAAAAGGTAAGAGACCCAGCTTTCCATTTTCCTTTTGGATTTGAGGTTTCTCAATTTAATTCCAGCGGATTTGTTTCATGTACTTTGAAGCTCTTTTATTAGGTAGACATTTAGGATTATTATGTCATCTTGATGAATTGACCACTTTATCATTAGAGAATAACCATCTGTCCCTAGTAATAGTTCTTATTCTGAGGGCTACTATGATATTAATGTAATTACTCCAGCTTTCTTTTGGGTAGTGTTAGCTTGGTATATTTTGTTATTCTACTTTTAACCTACCAGTTTTTTTAGGGTTTCTCTTAGATAGCGTAGAGTTAGGTCTTGATTTTTCACTGAATTTAACAATGTCTTTTTTTTTTCTTTTTGTTTTTATTTCAGAATCTTATGGGGATATAAAAGTTTAGGAAAGTGTTTAGAAAATTTATATTTAATGTGATGATCAGTTTGGTTACATTTAAATTCACCCTCTTGGTAATTGCTCCTATTCATTCCTTTATTTTTCCCTTTCTTAGCTTCTTTTGAATTAATGGAGTACTTTTTATATTATCTTTTAAGTGATCTTTTTTCTGCATTAAGGGCTTAACATCTAAGTTTTGTTTGCGTTTTGCTTTTTGTTTCATTTTGTAAATGATCAGTTGTGTTGATAATATGCATCTTTAAAGTAACATGATCTACTTTAAAATAATATTATACCACTTAATTTATAGTAGGATACTTATAGGGAAACTCCTCCCTCCTGCCTTTGTTGTGATATTGTTATTCATTTTTTCTATATTAGGTATTATAAACACCACAATACATTATTATTTTTGCTTTAAAGAGTACATTGTCTTCTGATGACTTTTAAAAATGAAGAAAATAGGATTTTTATATTTACCCACATATTTTCCATTTTTGTCACTCTTTATTTCTTTTATGAAGTCACAGATTTCTATCTGGTATTATTTGCCTTTAGCCTGGAAGGCTTTCTTTAGCATTTCTTATATTGCTGATCTACTGACAATGAATTCTATTAGCTTTTGAATATTTGAAAAGTCATTATTTTGTCTTCATTTATAAATTTTTTTTTTGCATATAGAATTTTAGGTTCACAGTTTTTCTTTTCTTTCCTTTTAAAAAAATAATGCTTTAAATTTCTCTCTCCATTGTCTTCTGGCTTGCATTGTTTCTGATGAGAAGTCTGCTGTTATCTTTGTTTCTCTGTATGTCATGTGTATTTTTTTTTTTAATCTTGCTGCCTTTAAGATTTTTTCTTTATCACTAGATTTGAAGAGTTTAATTATGAAGTATCATGTTGTGGTTTTCTTCATGTTTTTTTCTGTCTGGTGTTTGTTGAATTTATTAGATGTTTGGGGTTCTAATGTTTATTAAATTTAGATTTTTTTATATTAAATTGTTTTCTGTACTTCATATTCCTCTTAGAACTCCAGTTATATGTATATTAGGCAAAATAATATTATCCCACAACTCACTAGTTTTGTGTTTGTTCTTTTTAAGCCTTTCAATTTGATATTTTTAATTTCAGCGTATTATGGGGGTACAAATGTTTAAGTTATGTATATTGCCCTTGCCCCCCCCCCAATTGATTTTTACTTTGTGTAGTTTTTGTTGCTCTTGTCTTCTGGTTCGTTAATAGTTTCTTCAGCCACATCTAATCTGCTGTTAGTACCATTTGTCTGATTTTCATTTCATGTGTTGTATTTTTAATCTCTAGAACTTTCATTTTGGCTATTTTTATCTTATTTTCCCCCATTTTGGCTATTTTTATATTCTTCATTTCTCTCATCAACATTCACTTCCTTTTTCCTACTGTCTTGAACATATTGAGAGAATATTTATAACAGTGATTTTAATGTCCATTCCTGAAAATGTTATCATCCCTCATTTCTGTATCTTCCTACTGAATGAGTTTATTCCTGATAATAGGCCATATTTTCCTGTTTTTGTCCAACTTTTTCCTAGATGCCAGACATTGTAAATTTTACATCACTGATTGTCAGAGTTTGTTGTTTTCTATTAAAAATTATTGAAGTTTGTTTGTTGTGCAGTTAAATTACTTGGAATCAGTTTGTTCTTTTCTAAAATCACTTTTAATCATTTGTTATGATTAATTTGGCTGCTAGTGCCGTGGTGATACACTTCTGAGTGCTCTAACTGATGTTGCATTTATTAGACTTTCTTTCCACTCTGGCTGGCTGAAACATGAACTATATCTTTCGCTATGTGAGCTTCAGGGATTTTTCACCTGCTTCTTTGTGGTGTTCCTTACCCAACCTTGGTAGTTTTCTTACACATGCACAAATATCAGTTTGTAGCTAAAGATTCATCAAAGGTCACCTTCTACAGATCTCTGGAACTCACTCTCTGTGCATCTTCCTTCTCTCTGCTTTGTAAATGTCAGCAGCCATAGCCTCTCCAAGTCTCATGCTTTTGTCTCTTTAACCCAGCAATTCCATCAAGTTTTATTTGAGTTTCCCCCTTTTGGAAAGATCTGGGACACTGTCAGGAGATAAGCTGGGGCACTTATAGGGCACACCTTGTTTATTTCCTTTTTTCATGGTTTATTGTTCTATACTGCAGAATGTTTAGTTGTTTAAAACAGGAAACAGGAGGGTAAATCCAGTTCCTGGAATTTTTTTTTTTTTTTTTTTTTTTTTTTTTTTTTTTTTTTTTTTTTTTTTTGCTGGTGGTTGTTTTATCGGAGACAGGGACAGAATTTCATATTTCCAAATTCTATGTAATTGTGAAGTTTTATCCAATTCTTATTTCATGAGCATAGTTGCACCATTGCTTCAGTGTCAGAGGATGATAGAATGATTGACATACATTAGAGTTAAATGCACTATTGCTGTAACACATAAGCATATTTTTATAACCTGACTTGGAATTATTTCACAGAAGCTTGGAATGCTTTCCAAGTCATCATGAGACCATCATTTATCTGATTGTAGATTGTCTGATCCAGATGACACTGAATTTCTAAGCATTTATTCAAATTTAAAAACATTTGGAGCCTCAGAATCAGTAAAAGGTTATGTTTTCTAGCTATATTTACCTAAGGCTGAGTTATATTTCCTTTCATTTTGGAAGACCTTTACAGAAGCAGTTCATTTTAGTAAGCATACATGCTCACATGTTCCTGTGAAATCAATAAAAGTCTTTTGGACCCAGATGACATTACAATTCAAAACAAATATAGCCAACTTGCAAGTGCAGTGGCCTGCTTTGGTGTTCATGCCCTCTGACCTCTCTGAAGCAATCAGCACTGTTGAAAACCACTGGTTGACTTCCAAAAATGCTGTCATTTTGTTTCTAAGACATCATTCTCTCTAGGGTTTGCATTACTGGTCTCATAATTTCTTCTTTATCTGCTTGATAGTTCTTTCCTTTCCCATTTCTTTAAACTCTTTAAATTTTTTAATTGAAATATGAAATTCATGCAGGTCACTGTGTGCATATGACAATGTGATATTTCTTTAGCTGAATACACCAGTGTTCCAGTGCCCTGGTCAAGTAAAGGAGCACAGCCAGCAGCCTGGATGCCCCCCCATGCCTTTTTCCATTCTTTACACCTAAGCCCACTCCCATGGGTAACCGTTATTCTGAATCTTGACATCACAGATTAGTTTTAACTATTTTTATGTTTGGTAAAAATGGAACAATACAGTATAAACTCTTTTTGTGTCTGTTTGCTTTCATTCAACATTACAGTTGTGTGATTTATAGTGTTTTCGTTTGTAATTGTAGAGTTTTTATTTTTATTGTTATATAGCAAGTCAATGTCAAATATATCACAATGCATTTATCAGTTTTACTACTGATTGATATTTGGGTACTTTTCAGCTTGTGATTCTTACAAATAGTTGCTGCTATAAATATTCCAGCGTGTATTTTTTGTGAACATATGCATGTATTTTTGTGCATATATACTTAAGAGTCGAATTGTTGAGTTGGAGAGTATGCATATGGTCAGCTTTGGTAGAAACTGACAGTTTCCCACAAGGATTTTAATGGTTCACATTCCCATCTGCAGTGTATGAGGGTGCTGTTTCTCCATGTCCTTGAGATGTTCAATATATTCTGTCTTTTCCATTTGGTTTATTCTGATGGGTGCGTGATGGTACCCCATTGTGCTTTTAATTCACATTCCCTGATGACCTATGGCATCAGAGTGCTTTTTTGCGTGCTTTTTGGCCATTTATATATTGGCTTTTGTGAAGTGACTGTTCACATCTTTTGTCTGTTTTTAGTGGCTTATCTTTTACTAGTGATGTGTAGAAGTTCATTGTGTATTTTGGTACAAATCTTTTATTAAGTAACCATTTCCCACCTTATAGGTAAATCCTGTCCCTGAAAATTCATCTCTGCTTTTTGGCTCTTTGTTCTTTATACTTTTCTTGGGATATCTTTTTGCAATGATGGGCTTTAGGGAGTACTTTTCACGTGGTTATTGGGTTGCAGGATCTCTCTCTGGGGTCTTGGACTCCTATTTTCAACTTGTTACTGGGGGGCCCAAGAGCAGTGCCCCTTAACTTTAGTAAAAGTGATGTTTTTGTTTCCTTCCTCCAACCAGCCCTGCCTGCACCTTCTCTTTGTTAATGGCGTAACTTTGCAGCCCAGGTATGCAAATACTAAGTTTGCACCCTATTGCTTCTTTCCTTTTCATCACCCTCACTACTCCACACCCCTGCTCACAAATTCTGATGGGATCGAATCAGACATGCCCATGCAATCAGGCCTTTCTCTCTCCCTCCGCACCACCAATGCCTAGACCACCAGAGCAGCCCTGGCGGACTCTCTGCTTCCAGTCTTCTCTCCTTGTCTACCTGGTCTTTGCTTTCTCAGACTTCAACCTGGGAAACTGATTGTTCTGTAACAAAACTTTCAGTGACTCCCTACTTTATTTAAGAGCTTTATCGAGATATAATTTATAAATCATAAAATGAACCCATTTCAAGTATACAATTCAGTGGTTTTAAGTGTATTCACAGATAATGTACAACTTTCATCACAGTCAATTTTAGAACATTTTCATCATCTCAGAAGAAATCCTGTATGCTTGAACTCTTACCCTCCTCCCCTACCTCTAACCCTAACCCTAAGTCAACTACTAATCTATATTATGTCTCTATAGATGTCCCTCTTCTGGATATTTTATAAGAATGTGATCGTGCAGCACGTGGGCTTTTGTGCCTGGCTCTTTTCACTTAGCATAATGTTATGAAGGGTTGTCTGCATTGTAGCTATCAGTGCTTCATCCCTTTTTACTGCTGAGTAATATTCCATTGTATGGATAAACCGCATTTTGTTTATCTATTCTTCAGCTGATAGACACATGGGTTGTTTCTACATTTGGCTATGATGAATAATACTGCTTTAAACATTTGTATACCAGTTTTTGTGTGGACATATGTTTTCATTTCTCTTGGGTATATGTTTAGGGGTGGCACTCCCTACTGCCTGCAGGATTAAGCATGTGCTTTTAAACTTGACATCTGACATTCCTTATAATCTAGACTTTGTAATATAGAACCTTTAATGTAACCTCCTGGAGGTCATACCTGGTCTTTGTATGATGCCAGGTGTTTCATAGGCACTGAATAAGTATTTACAGAATAAATGATTATAAATTATCTGAAGCTTCCTCTCAAAAATCATATGCACTTTTATCTGCACACTGAAGTTCCTGTTATCCAGTACTTTTTTATTTCTCTCCTGTCTATGACAACTCAGTGTCCTGATATTCTTATACATTCTGCCTAGAATGGACTTTCCTTATCCAGAAAGCTTTCTCCATCTTCCCTAGGCTGAGTTAATGTTTCTATCACTTGTGCTCCTGTAAGCATTTTGTGAATAATTCTGTCCCCAAACTCAGCACATAAAGTTATAATTAATCTCTTTACATGACCATAACACCTTCTAGAATAAAATTTTCTTGAGAACAGCACCAGAACATGTTCAAATTTGCATTTCTGGGTCCTTACACAAGGCCTGGCACCTAGTAGGTGCTCAGTGAATATTTTTGCAAGAATGAACTATTGTGTCACTGCTTACCCTAAGACTCCTCTCATGTCTCTCCTGTTCACCATGCTCTGTTTCAATTTTAAGGAAAGCTAAAATATTGACTTATTTTTCTTTTTAGTGTAACATTTTTCTTTATGTTTGTCACTGGAGTTTTGGTTATACCATCTGTTACAACGATAGAAAATATTGAGAAATCTGCAACTGAAGAAACAATCTCCCGAAGTCCCACCTGTTAGCTCCCTCGGTATTGGTACCCCAGGATTTTAAAACCCAGAATTTCACAACACAGTTGTGCTAAATGTTTTGCTTAGCTTTCTGTTATTAAACCGCAGTTAACTTTTAGGACCACTCACGCACGTGCAATTCACATTAAGGTTGCCTCTGCCCTTACTGGAGGAGCAAATGTTACTGTTTTTAAAGAGCGTGAGGCACTGCATAAAAGGAAGTATTATTATTTAGGCAGATGGATGGTCCCTTAGATAGAGAAACAAAAGCTGTTGGAACATAGTTTGAGTTTTCTTTTGGCTGTGGCCATATGATGTGTATCTTAGGGAATGAGTCTCTGTTACATTATTAAAGCCAGTAGTATGAAGGAGAAAGACTAATGTAAAACACCCTAAAAAATATAAAAAGAAGTGACAGTAATCCCCTATCGGTTGCTTATCTCTTTAACTACTAGGATTAAACATTTATTTATCGTTTTTCCTGCAGTCATTTAAATAATTTCACAAGCTGGCTTGCAGAATGTGGTTTTCGATAAGAAACTATACATTTAATTAAGCAGTGCCTCTTGTATACATTTACATTTTCAAAGACTTGCTATTCTTAACAAGGCTACTTTTAGGACACAAGAGGATAAATTCAAATATGGCCAAATTTTATTTAGTTAAAATTACTCACAATCAAGTTGACTGAAGTGTGATGTAGAAAAAAAATAAAAGAATCTGGGTGGAATTAATTACCCTTGAAGAGTGACAGTTGCCTCATTCCTAACAATATGTTTGGGGTAATGTCAGTTTCTTAGAAAGCTCAAATGTAAAATTACAGTGCTACTATCAGCATTTTTATTTGAGTTTAAAACTGCGATATTGAACTATTAGCTGTGCTTCTGATGTGAACTGATTTCTTAGTTAGCAATAATGTTCATATTCTGACTCATGAAGCATAGCTAAAGACTTTAGCTAAGGTTGGAAGAGAAAACTATACAGCAGTTAAAACTTGAGGAACACCTCTGCCTCTCTTCCCCTTGAGTAAGATCTTTCGCTTTTACAAAATGTATTTTTCTTCACCACCTTTTATAATAACACATGGCATCCACTCTGATTCACAGCTTAGCCACAGCCAGCACTGGCCTTGATGGACAAACTCTTGGTCCCTGCCAGTGATGGAGACCAAGAAAAATAACACAGTTGTTTCAAGTGTGATATCTGGAGGGTGCTGAATGTCATGGACACAGCTTCCCCAAGATTGAGCTTTCCAGAATAGAGGCAGCCACATAGTGAAACTAACACAGTGATTTAAAAAGATATTGCCTATTCTGTGTGACCATAGAGAGTGAAACCATATGACTTGTTGTCTGAGTCCATTTTCTACTGCTATAACAGGATACTACAGACTGGGTAAATTACAAACAATAGAAACTTATTTGGCTTATGGTTCTGGAGGCTGAGAAGTCCAAGTGCGTGGCGTGGCACCTGGCATGGCTCCTCCTGTGGTGGAAGAATGGAAGGCAAGTGCTCAAGACAGAGTGAAAACGTGGGCAGAACTTACCCTTTTTTTCAGGAGCCCACTCCAGCGATAACTAACCCACTCTTACCATAATGACATTAATCCATTCATGCGGGCTCTGCCCTAATCACTTCTTAAAGGTCCCAGATCCTGATACCATTACCTTGACAATTGAAGGTCTTTTCAGGGGACTGTCCACTTTGGGGACATCTATATCATGTATCAGGGAGCAGAATCCACTTTGGTGTGCAGACTTTACGGTGGAAGGGGCCTAGGCTTGTCTAGCATCTCTCCATATCAGGGATCTCTGCAGGGGGCTTTCATCTGTGCCTCTCTCTCTCTCTCGCTCTCAACTTCCATAAACATTCTGTTCCCAAACCATGAGAGGCAATGCCAATCTATTTAAAACAGAAGTAATTTTGTGAAATAGAAATTCCAAAAAAAAGAGATCAAAAGATTAACAAATTGTCAATGGACTTTTGACATATCACATTCACATGAGAGCGGAAAATGAATAAATGAAGACATTGGGTTTATCAGCTAACATATATTAAGCACGTACACCATACGAGGCATTACGCTTTATACATATTAGCTTATTTAGTATGTAAAATGTAACTGAAGATATGTTTATATGATATATGAATGTTTGATTCTTACGTGAAAATATTTATTCATCAGCTACATGTTGGTTGACACTGTCCATATTTAATGGCTCCCAGAAAATGACAGCCTGAGAGTCTTAGTTGCATCCTTGCCTTATTCAATGTAAGAATTATTGCATATAACATTTTCCTAATATCCAGCGATAATCCAGATTCATGCTTTCTTTCATTTTGGTGTCTGTATTTTATTTATTGCTTATTTATTTATTAGCGAGCTTCCATGGGATATTACTTGGCACTCTTCAATGATTGTATTTAACATTGGAAAAGACATCCAGGAAGCACCCAACTCTAGAGGGTGAATAGTGCAGTCTCAGCTGGTGTCTCAGATTGAGTTGCCCGGAAAGAGAGGCTGGTTGTGCGTTCTCAGGAGAGACACAAGACAGGAGGTGTGGAAGGCACAATGGGCGGAGCGGTAACTGAGGTCTCCGCCAGGATGCCCCTTCAGAGCTGCTCCCCCCAGCACGAGCGGGCCAGGCCGTTCCCCATGGTTCAGAATGACACCAGGTGTGAGGGTCAGCTGAGAACATTTCCAGGTGCTAGGGGCGGAAGACGGTGGCTCCAAAGAGGGACTCTGGAGAGAGCTCCTGTTATCTACTGCAAGTGGCGTCAGGGAAGAACATGCCTCAGTCTTGCCGTGGGAAGAGTCACCTGCCCTCATTCAGCCTCGTCCGTTGCTCAGAGCTGTGCTACTGCTGGGCTGGGGACCACTCCCTGCCCTGACATTTAGCGAGCAGGTTAAACTTTGCTGTTTTAAAATGAGTCCAATTATCTTTGCAAATAGCGTTCATTTCTTCCTATCTTTCTTACCAAATCACGTCAATTAACTATGTGCAAAGGGATAGGCACATGCATTTCCTCACACAGACTTAGTAGCAACCCCACCATGCTACAGCAGACTAGACCCCCTCTGTCCCCCACCGCTGAGAAAGACTAGATCAGGACGGGAGGGCCAGTTTGAAGGCAGCTGCCTCTGGTCCCTGCCCAGGTGATGGAGACTGTTTTGCCACATTTGGTTCTAAGGTGAGAAAGCATGAGTCATAGAAATCTTCATCAGAAAGACTGAATCCTGGGTCTGCTGGCTCCTAGCCGTGTGTCCGTGGTCAAGTGACAACCCTCTGAATTTCCGTGTCATCTTCTGCAAAGTGGGGCCTGTACCTAGCTATCAGAGCTGTTGTCCACAAGAGTCAATGAAATAATACCTTGAGTTGCACAAAATTGCCTGGTACAGAATAGGCATTTAATAAATGTTACTCTCACCCTGACCTGTAAAGTTCAGTCCAAGTGTCTGGGGCTTCTTTTCTCTTTTACAAATATCTGACTGGGCATGCACCTGCTTTTGGAAAGTCACAAATAAGCACAGACAAGTGAGAAGTAGGTCTTCAAGGTATTTATAAATCTTTTGTTTAGTTTTTGGATTCTAGAAGTTGAGTTTCATTTGTGCACATAAGTGACACTCCGTAAGTGCTAGTTACTGAGTACAACATAGGCAGTCAGTAAGTGAATGAAAAATCCAAGTGTGTATGAACAGGTTTGCTGACATTTTGTTTGTGAAAGTTAAAAGAGAAACAACTTAAATAGAAAGATCAGGGAAATAGTTTATAAAAGCATATTGTGTGCATCCACTAATATTTACTTGTGAAGTCTGTATAAAACATGGAATTATGTATGTGATGCAAATAAGAGAATGAAACAGAGTCTGTAACGATGGCATATTTTACATATGTGCATTTTAACACAGTATGATTATATAGGTAAGACATGTAGGCAGGTGAACCAGAAGGGAAAATGTGAACATCAAAACGAAACTCTAGGGTGGTAGAATTGAGTGATGCTTTTGTCAAAGTTTTCTTTACTGTTACTACCTGTTTTCAATAAAATCTGCATTGCTGGTTTGATGCCCTGTTTTCTGACATCAATTTGTGCATGTGTAAATGCTTTACATATGATCTTCAATTTTAATTTTAAAAAACTGTGGCTAATTTCATTCAGGAAGGCTCTTGATGTACCTAGTAATGAGAACAATTTGATCCTAGCACTAGCATCTAATTATTTATTCATTTAGCATCTCTGCGGAGAGCCCCTGGAAGTTAGCTCTGTGCTTAAGCAATAGTGTGAGCAAATCAGGACCTGTCCACGGGAGGCTTCTGTTCTAGTGGGGAAGACAGAGAGGAAGTGAATGCAAAATATGTATGAATAATATTCAGTCAATAGTGGTGAGTATCAGGGGGACAACGGCTGAAGACTCATCTATTAAAAGTTAAGATCCAGGATAACTCAGCATATTGTGTGCAAATTACGAAATTAGGATGATGCCTCATTCTTCAGTTCCTGCCTCTCCATCCATAGTATTTTGAGAAATTTTGAGTTCTTTCATTTTAGTTGAGCCTCATGATTCTTTCTCAAAATAACCTTCTGAGGCCAGGCTGGTTGCAGAACAAACATAGAGAAGGTTGCATTTTACTTACCGATGGATTCCTGTGTTGTCTTTTGCAGTTTTCAGTGAAGACCTACACTCCAGCCTCTACTTTGTCAATGCATCTCTGCAAGAGGTAGTGTTTGCCAGCACCACGGGGACTCTGGTGCCCTGCCCTGCTGCAGGCGTCCCTCCTGTGACTCTCAGATGGTACCTAGCCACGGGCGAGGAGATCTACGATGTCCCCGGGATCCGCCACGTCCACCCCAACGGCACTCTCCAAATTTTCCCCTTCCCTCCTTCAAGCTTCAGTACCTTAATCCATGATAATACTTATTATTG
The DNA here is from genome assembly GCA_008086735.1 of Cheirogaleus medius. Lineage (NCBI taxonomy): Eukaryota > Metazoa > Chordata > Mammalia > Primates > Cheirogaleidae > Cheirogaleus > Cheirogaleus medius. Next base: position 109,925,483 of record VBSM01000272.1, on the reverse strand, counting down.
CACAGCTGAAAATCCTTCAGGGAAAATTAGAAGTCAGGATGTCCACATCAAGGCTGGTGAGTACGGCTCTTCGGGTTTTGTTCCCTGTCTGCCCACTTGGGTTGGGGCGGAGGGCCAACGATGAACAGTAAGATGCCATCACAGCTGGGAACCAGTGAAAACCCATCATTGGTTCATTCTGATGCTGCTGATGACTTCTGTGAGATCTCAGAGTGTGCCTTATTTAGATTTCAGAGTGCCTTTCATTGTTGGAACTAAAACTTGACAGCAGTGATTATCAGGTTGGTTAAGTTCTAAACCGTATCCCAGCCTTGTTATATTTTGACTAATAAATAATACTCCAACTCAAATTTCCAGTGTCTAACACACCCAAT
>VBSM01000272.1:109869313-109922874 GCA_008086735.1 Cheirogaleus medius | reverse complement strand
AAAAAAAAAAGGAAAAACCATACTATGTGGTTCCACCCGCGTGTTGTTCTGGAAGAGGCACATCATAGACGCAGCAGGAAGATCAGTGGTTGTCAGGGGTCAGTGGGGAGGGAGAGGTGAATCGGTGGAGCTCAGGCGATTTTAGGGCAGTGAACCTGTTCTGTGTGACACTGTAGCGGTGGGTCCGTGACATTAGGCACAGAACTGTGCAACACAGAGTGGAACTTAATGCACACTACAGGCTTTAGTTAACCCTACTGTGTAAATATCACTTCAGTTCATTAATTGTCACAAATGCATCCCCCTAATGCAAAGTGCTAATAATGAGAGAAATTAGAGAAGGCTGAGGAGTGTGAGTGCATGAGACCTTTCTGTGAAATTTTTATTTAAACCTAAAACTGCTCTAAAAAATCCAAAAATTTGAAAAAGACTTCAGGTGACTTTATGCACACATTAAGTCCTAAGGGAAAGGATAGTGAGACCAAAAATAAAAATTAAAGAAATGCTAACTAGAATTTTCCATATTTGCTGAAAACTGTAAACCCGTAGATCCAAGGAGCTCAACAAACCCCAGGCTCAAGACATGTAAAGGATAATGCAACAAAGAACGTTAGAATGAAGTTGCTCAGAATCAAGGATCAAGAGAAAATATTAAAGATAGCCACAGAAGAAAGGCATATTATACACAAAGGAACAAAGATAAGGATGACAGCAGATTTCTTGTCAAAATCAATATGGAAAAACAATGAAACAACATTTTTAAAGTATGTTATTAATCTGTAAATCTAGAATTCTATACCCAGTGGAGATATACATATATATATATATATATCTCAGAAAAATCCTTTATTTTTTATTTTTTTAATTTCAGAATATTATGAGGGTACAAGCATTTTGGTTACATGTAATGTATTTGCCTCACCCAAGCCAGGTCTACAGGTGTGGCCTTCCCCCATACAGTGTGCTCTGTAGTTGTGAGTTTATCACCCCCACCACCCACCTGACCGGCACCCAATGAATATTACTTCCATGAGAGCACCTTAGTGTTGATTGGTTAGTACCAATTTCATGACGAGTATAAGTGGTGCTTGTTTTTCCATTCTTGTGATACCTCACTTCGAAGGATGGGCTCAAGCTCTATCTAGGATAATATAAGAGATGCTAGTTCACCATTGTTTTTTGTAGTTGAGTAGTATTCCATGGTATACCACATTTTATTAATCCACTCATGTACTGATGGGCACTTGGGTTGTTTTCACCTCTTTGCAATTGTGAATTGTGCTGCCATAAACATTTGAGTGCAGATGTCTTTATTATAGAATGTCTTTTTTTTCCTTTGAGTAGATGCCTATTAGTGAGATTGCTGGATGAAATGGTATTTCTATTTTTAGCTGTTTGAGATATGTCCAAATTACTTTTCACAGGAGTTGTACTAATTTTCAGCCCACTAGCAGTGTAAGAGTGTTCCTATCTGTCCACATCCATGCCAGCATTTGTTGTTTTGAGACTTTTTGATAAAGGCCATTCTCACTGGAGTTAGGTGATATCTCATTGTGCTTTTGATTTGCATTTCCCTAATGATTAGAGATGTTGAGCACTTTTTTTATATGTTTTGTGGCCATTATTCTGTCTTCCTTTGAAAAGTTTCTGTTCATGTCCCTTGCCCATTTATTGATGGGGTTGTTTGATTTTTTTCTTATTAATTTCTTAAGTTCTACATAGATTCTTGTTATCAGCCCTTTATCAGATGTGAAGCATGCAAATATTTTCTCCCCTTCTGTAGGTTGTCTGTTTGCTCTAATGATAGTTTCCTTAACTGAGCAGAAGATTTTTAATTTGATCAGGTCACATTTATGTATTTTTTTTTTTTTGCTGCTATGATTGCTTTGGGGTCTTCTTCATAAATTCTTTGCCTAAGCCAATGTCTAAAAGAGTTTCCCAGCATTTTCTTGTACAGTTCTCAAGGTTTCACACCGTAGGTTTAAGTCTGTTATCCACCGTGAGTTGATTTTTGTGAGAGGTGAGAGGTGGGGATCCAGTTTCAATCTTCTGCATGTGGTTATACAGTTTTCCCAGCACCATTTATTGAATAGGGATTCTTTCCCTCAATGTATATTTTTATCTGCTTTGTAGAAAATTAGATAATGATATGAGGATGGTTTTATATCTGGGTTCTCAGTCCTGTTCCAAAGGTCTATATCTCTGTTCTTATGCCAATACCATGATATTTTGATTACTATAGCCTTGTAGTAAAGCTTGAAGTCTGGTAAACTGATGCCTCCCAATGTGTTCTTTTTGCTTAAGATTGCTTTGGCTATACGAGGTCTTCTCTGGTTCCATACAAAGCATAGAATTATTTTTTTCTAGATCTGTAAAGAATGATGATGGTATAATGGTGAAATCAAGGCTTTCTCAGACACATAAAAGCAGAAAATTCATTAGCAGCTGAACCTCACTATTAGAAATCTTAAAGTCCTACAATCATAAGAAAAATGACACCTAATTTGATCTTGGATCTACTCAAAGAAAAAAGAACAACAAAAATGATAACAACATGGGTTTATCAATCATATTTTTTAATAGATTAAATATTTTAAAAGATAATTTATTTAAACAAAAATAATGGCAATGTTTTGTGAATTTTTTAACATATATAGAAGTAAAATGTATGACAACAATAGCATTAAGGCCTAGAATAAAGACATGGGAATATAATATTGTGAGGTTCTTTTGCTATATGTGAAATTGTATAATATCACCTGAATATAAATGGTGGTAGGTTACAAGATGTATACTGTAAAACCTAAAGCAACCATTAAAATAACAAAACAAAGAGATCTAGCTAATAAGCTCACAAAGGAGAAAAAAAAAGAATCATTAAAAAAAAATTCAACCCAATTTGAAGAAAAGAACAGGAAGAAAGAAACAAAGAACAGATGGCAGAAATAGAAATCAAAGGGCAAGATGACAGACCATATCAACATCTAAACTAAATGTAAATGCTCCACTAATCTGAATTACAAGGCAGAGATTACCAGACTGGATTCACCACTACTTAAAAGAGATACCCTTTAAAAACAAATACACAAATAGGTGAAAGGTAAAAGGATGGGAAAAGATACACCATCTTCATCAAAAAAACCTAATTAAAATAAAGCATTGAAAGAAAGCTTCAAGTGATGTCACCTCCAAGGATGAGGAGTTAACATCACTATATATTCTATAGATATTCAAATGATAATAAGGTATTATGAAGAACAAGTATATGCCAATAAATTCAACAACTTAGATAAAATGAAAAATTCCTTGAAAGATACAGAATATCACAACTCACTCAAGAAGAAATAAAGTGATTAGCCTTATATCTGTCAGAGAATTCGAATTTGTAGGTAAAAATTTCCTATAATGAAACTTTAGGCTCATTGGCTTCATTATTGAATTCTACTAAACATTTATGGAGGAAATAAAAATTCTCAACAAATTCTTTCAGAAAATTGAGGAGGCGAGAATACTTCCCAAATCATTTTATGAGATCAGCACTACCCTGATACTAAAACAAGACAAAGACATTATAAGAAAATTACAGAAATACATCTCTATGATTACAGATGCAAAAATTCTAATAATTTTAGCAAATGGAGTCCAATAATACATAAAAAGAATAATACAGTGCAACTACATAAGGCTTATCTCCAGAATGCAAGATGGGTTTTACATTTGAAATTAATAAATGTAATTCGCCATATTAATACATTAAAAGTAGAAACCATGTGATCATTTCAACAGATGCAGGAAAGCATTGATGAAATCCAACATCCATTTATGATAAAAAAAAACTCTCAAAAAACTAGCATTAGAAGGGAATTTTCTCAATCTGATAAAATGCAACTGCAAAAATCCTACAACAGCTAACATCAAACTTACTGGTGAAAGAGTAAATGCTTTGCCTCCAAAATGAAGAATGATACCACAGTATGTGCCCTCACTACTTCCATTCCAAATTGTACTGGAGGTTTTAGTCGATGCAATATAACAAGGACAAATATTAAAAGATGTCCTGATTGCAAAGAAAGAAGTTCACCTGTCTATGTTTGTAGATGACAGTTACATGTAGATGACAATTACATGTAGAAAATCTGATAGAATCTACGAAAAAGCTCCTGCAACTAAGTGAGTTTATCAAGATGGCAGTATACAAAATCAACACATGCACACATATATGCAAATTATAGGTAGAAATTTTTAAACATATAATTTATAATGTAATAAAAAATATAAGAAATACTTAGGTATAGGTCTGACCCGAAATGTGAAAGACCTGTATGCTGAAAATTACAAAACAGTGCTGAGAGAAATTAAAGAAGATGGAAATCATAGGAGTAATATAATCTTTTTCATGGTTTGGAGGATTCCGTGTTGCGATGTTGATTCTCCCCAAAATGATCTATAGATTCATTATAAACCCTATGAAAACCCAAGCAGGCGTTTTATACAAATAGAAATTAATAAGTTGATTCTAACATTTATATAGAAATACAAAGGACCTAGAATAGCCAAAACAGCTTTGAAAAATGGACAATTATTCATAATGGCCAATACTATCTGATTTTAAAAATTATTATGAAGACAATTATTATAAAGATAAGTAATATAGAATAGAGTTCAGAAATAGATGCACATATATAGAGAGAAATACTAATAAAAATTGACAAAGGGGCACAGGCAATTCAATGAAAAAAAATAGTTATTTCAACAAATGACGCTGGAAAAATTGTATATCCATATGTAAAAAATTGAGCTTCAATCCATACCTTGTACGGATATACAAAAATTAACTCAAAATGGGTCACAGATCTAAATAGAAACTCAAAATTACAAAACTTTTGAAAGAAATATGGGAGGAAACTTTTGTAACCTTGGGTTATGTAAAGATTACTTAGATATGATACCAAAAACATAGTTCATAAAAACAAATTGCTATATTGGGTTTTATTAAAATGTAAAACTTCTTTTCTAAAGACCTTGTTAGAAGAATAAAAAGACAAGCCACAGCCTGGGAGGAAAGATTTCTAAAACACACATCTGTTAAAGAACTGTTATCCAGAAATGTAATGAAACCTAAAAACTCAATAATAAGAAAACAAACAATCCTGTTTTTAAAGAGGGGTGAGAATTAGGAAAAGACACTTCGCTAAAGAAGGTATACAATGGCTAGTAAGCACACGAATTGATGGTTAACATTATTAATCTTTAATGAAATGCAAATTAAAACCACAATGAGACAGATACCTCCACACATATACAATTTAAAAGACTGACCAGATCAAGTGTCGGTGAGGATGTGGACGCTAGGACACTCATGCACTGCTGGTGGGAATGTTAAATGGTGCTACCTCTTTGGAAAACAGTTTGGAAATTTCTTTGTGGTCGTTCTATTCTTAGTTGCTTACCCAAATCATGTGTTCACACAAAGGCTTTTGCAGGAATGTACTTAGCAGCTTTATTTGTAATAGCCAAAACTAGGTCAAAGCCCGTCAGTAGGTAAATGAGTAAACAAACTGTGGTTCATCCATACAACTGAACACCACTCGACAAATGTGACGAAATGGACTGTCCTAAAGCTCAATAACAGGGAGGAGTCTCAGAATAATTATATTGAGTGAAAGAAGCCAGATGGTGAAGTATGTGCTATAGGATTCCATTTACAGTATGCAAAGCTGCAAATGTGCCCGTTAATCTGCAGTGACGGGAAGCACATTAGTTAGTGGCTGCCTGAGAAGGCGGGGCGTGCAGGGATTGGGAAGAAGGGGATAAAGGGGAACATGTAAACTTCTTCAGTGGCAGATCTGTTCATCATCTTGATGGTTCGTTATCTTAATTATGGTGGTGTCTTCATGCATGTGTACTTGTGTCAAAAGTAATCGATAAACATGCCCAGTTATATCTTGATAGCATTGTTTTAAGAAAAAGCAAATAATAACACGTGGCTGGCCTGTTTGCTTAAGAGACTTATCTTGATGTTCATATGATAAACGTAGCTAATAATAACTACACATTTGGTGGGCGTCCACCCAGCTCACGATAACCCCCTTACCTTCCTCTTGCATCCACATCACACGAAACAGCCTTGGACCCTCAGCCACAGGTGACTGGACTGGGGGAGATAAGTGGACCAAGCTGGACCATCAGTTCCTTTGCCCTCTGAACTGAGAATTGATATCTCATGCCAGAGAGTTAATCTGTCCTCAGGATGCTTGGGAATATGGGCCAGGCACCTTCTGTCTTCCACTTGAACCTGAAGAGGAGAGGAAGCCTGTCTTCTGGAAAAGAGAAAGATGAAGCCAGAATCAAAGAGAGGGAGGGAGGCTAGGGCCCCTTCCCCAGGCCCAGTTGCATATTCTCAGTATCTTTAAAGGATGTCCCCTATCCCAGCGTAGCGTCTGTCCTGTAGGCTCCTCTTACCAGCAGTCAGAACAACTCCAATGAATAAAGTGATTGATTGTGTGCTAGAAATTGTGCCATGTACTTTAAAGACTTTTTTTTATTTTAATCTGTATATATAATCATGCAAGGTAGATACTGCTTCTATTTTCAGATGAAGGAAATAGAGGCTGCTGGCTGCTCGTAGGCAGGGATTGTGGTTGTGCAATCAGTTTAGGTAGAAGGCAGTGGGCCAAGGTTTCTATTCATTGTGAGCCTCCTGCCTGCCTCCAACCCAGACACCAAGAGTGTCCCAGCATGAAGGTCGGGGTCCCTTAGGGGTTGCCTGTCCACTGTGGGTGGGGACAACGGGCAGGTGGGAAGTGGAGATTCTGGTTCCCATCTCCAGCCAGGGGTGACTTATCAGCCCAGTGTGTGGCAGCTGGCAGGAGGGGAACCCCACAGCTGGGGGGCTGTGTATGCCCACTGGTGAGGTGGGGGCTCTGGGTGCTGGCGAGGGTCTGCACTTGCCTGGAGATTATCACTGCCCAAGGAATTGTGACATTAAATAGTGAATGAATAAACAACATGACAGGTTGAGAGAGAGACCACAGAAGAAAAAAAAAAGTTTTATACTTTAGTATGTTTAAAGGCACTTTCCTCCTCCTTATAGATAAGGACCCTGGATTTTCATTTTCTCATGGGCCCCACAAAATACGTAGTTGGCTCTGATTTGGTTAAATTAATTTTCATAGTAAAATATGGAATGGGACTATTCCCTGTTTCCTGATATTTGTTTTTTAAAAGGCTTTTTATATTTTAAAGAATTAAGGCTAACAGAGAGGGACGAATACAGGCATACCTCAGAGAAATCGCGGGTTTGGATCTAGACCACAACAATAAAGCCGATATTGCAATTGAATTGTGCAAGTCACATGAATTTTTTGGTTTTCCAGTGCATAGAAGTTATGTTTATACCATATTGTACTCTATTGAATGTGTAATAGCATTATGTCTGAAAACAGTGTGCATACCTTAATTTAAAATACTTTTTTGCTAAAAAAATGCTAAAACTCATCTGAACCGTCAGCAAGTTGCCATCTGTATGCTGGGGGAGGGTCTTACTGCCTCCATGTTGATGGCTGCTGGCTGATTGGGGGTGGTGGTTGCTGAAGGTTGGGGTGACTGTGGTAATTTTTAAGAAATAAGACAGCCAGGAGGTTTGTCACATCACTGGACTCTTCCTCTCACAAAAAGATTTCTCTGTAGCATGTGGTGCGGTTTGATGGCATTTTACCCACAGTAGAACGTCTTTTAAAATTAAAGTCGGTCCTCTCAAACCCTACCACTGGTTTATCAAGTAAGTTTATGTAATAGTCTATATCCTTTGTTGTCATTTCAACAATGTTCACAACATCTTGACCAGCAGTAGATTCCATCACAAGGAACCATTTTCTTTGCTCATCCATGAGGAGCAGCTCCGCATCCATTCAGGTTTTATCATGAGATTGCAACAGTTAAGTCACATCTTCAGACCTTACTTCTAATTCTACTACTCTTATTATTTCTTCCGCATCTGCAGTTATTTTCTCCACTGAAGTCTTGAACTCATCAAAGTTATCCATGAGGGTTGGAATCAAATCTTTCTAATTCCTGTTTATGCTGCCATTTTGACCTTCTCTCATGAATCATAAATATACTTAATGGCATATAGAATGGTGAAAGTTTTCAATTTACTTTGGCCAGATCTGTCAAAGGAATCACCCTCTGTGGCAGCTATAGGCTTACAAAATGTATTTCTTAGATCATAAGACTTTAAAGTCAAGTCAAAATTACAATGTGATCTATGGTCTACAGAATGGATATTGTGTTAGCAGTCAGTCATGAAAACAATATTCATCTCCTTGTACATCTCCATCAGAGCTCTTGGATAACCAGATAAATTGTCAATGAGAGTAATATTTTGAAAAAAAAAACAACACTTTTTTTCTGAGCAGTGGGTCTCAACAGGGGACTTAAAATGTTCAGTAAATCATGCTGTAAACAGAAGTGCTGTCATACTGGCTTTGTTGTTCCATTCCTAAGAGTGCAGACAGAGTAGATTTAGCATAATTCTTATGGGCCCTAGGATTTTTAAAATGGTCAGAAAGCATTGGTTTCAACTTAAAGTTACCAGCTACATTAGCCCCTAACAAGAGAGTCAGTTTTTTGAATCTTTGAAGCCAGACATTGCCTTCTTTCTAGCTATGAAAGTTGTAAATGACACCTTCTTTCAATCAAAGACTGTTTCATCTACATCAAAATCTGTTGTTTACTGTAGCCACCTTCATCAGTTATTTTAGCTAATTCATTTAGATAACCTGAGCTGCTTCTACATCAGCACTTGGTGCTTCCCTTGCACTTTTATGTTATGAGGGTAACTTCTTTCCTTAAATCTCATGAACATCCCTCTGCTAACTTCCAACTTTTCTTCTACAGCTTCTTTACCTCTCTCAGCATTCATAGAATTAAAGAGAGTTAGAGACTTACTGTGCACTAGGCTTTGGCTTAAGGAAATATTGTTCCTGTTATGGTTTTTTATCCAGACAACTAAAACTTTCTCCCCATCAGCAATAAAGCTGTTTCACTTTCTTGTCATTCATGAGTTCACCAGAGTAGCATTTTTAATTCCCTTCAAGAATTTTTTCTTTGGATTCACAACTTGGCTAACTGTTTGTGCAAAAGGCCTAGCTTTCAGCCAATCTCAGCTTCTGGCATGTCTTCCTAACTAAGCTTAAGTATTTCTAGCTTTTGATTTAAAGTGAGAGACATGTAACTCTTCCTTTTACTTGAACACTTAGAGGCTCATTGTAGAGTTATTAATTGGCCTAATTTCAATATTGTTGTTTCTCAGGGAACAAGGAGGCCTGAGGAGAAGGAGAAAAATGGGGAATGACCAATGGGTGGAGTAGTCAGAGTGCATAAAGCATTTATTAATTAAGTTTGCTGTCTTATATGGACATTGTTCATGGCACCTCAAAATAATTCCAATAGTAACATCAAAGATCACTGATCACATATCACCATAACAGATATAAAAACAATGAAAAAAATTTGAAATATTGTGAGAATTACCAAAATATGTTACAGAGACATGAAGTGAACACATGATGTTGGAAAAATAATACCAGTAGACTTGTTTGACACAAGGTTGCCACAAATCTTCAATTTGTAAAAAACACAATATCTGTGAAGCACAATGAAGTGAACAGAAATAAAATGATGTATGCCTGTAATAATAAACATCAACTGTGTGATCCTTGTTTAATAAATAGGCATTTTCTTCTTTTTTGTCATCAAAGTTAAGTTGGTATCAGTTTTATTTTATTTATTTATTTATTTTTTGAGACAGAGTCTCATTCTGTTGCCCAGGCTAGAGTGCCGTGGCGTCAGCCTAGCTCACAGCAACCTCAAACTCCTGGGCTCAAGCGATCCTTCTGCCTCAGCCTCCAGATAGCTGGGACTATAGGCATGCGCCACCATGCCTGGCTAATTTTTTCTATATATTTTTATGTATGGCCAATTTTTTTGCCAATTAATTTCTTTCTATTTTAGTAGAGATGGGGTCTCACTCTTGCTCAGACTGGTCTCAAACTCCTGACCTTGAGTGATCCTCCTGCCTCGGCCTCCCAGAGTGCTAGGATTACAGGTATGAGCCACCGTGCCTGGCTAGTTGGTATCAGTTTTAAATACCTTGTTATAACTATAGAATTATTTTATATAATTATTTTATAATTATTTTATTACCCCCCAGCTGTGGGGTTCCCCTCCTGCCAGCTGCCACACACTGGGCTGATAAGCCACCCCTGGCTGGGGATGGGAACCACAATCTCCAATTCCCACCTGCCTGTTGTCCCTACCCACAGTGGACAGGCAACCCCTAAGGGACCTTGACTTCATGCTGGGACACTCTTGGTGTCTGGGTTGGAGGCAGGCAGGAGGCTCACAATGAATGAAACCTTGGCCCACTGCCTTTTACCTAAACTGCAAAGCAAAATCCTAGATAACACTAAAAATAGAAAGCAATGAATTAAAGCATGCTACCAGAGAAAATCACTTAATCTCAAAAGAAGACAGTAAGAAAGGAAGAGAGAAGTTACAAAACAAATAGAATATAAGTAACAAATGGCAATAGTAAGTCCTTAGCTATCAATAATAACATTAAATTTAAATGAGCTAAATTCTCTAATAAAAAGAAATAGAGTGTTTGAATGGATTAGAATACAAGACCCAACTATATGCTGCCTATAAGAAACTCACTTCACCCATAAAGACACACATAGACTGAAAGTGAAGAGATGAAAAAAGGTACTCCAGGCAAAGAGAAACCAAAAAAGATCAGGAATATCTATACATACATCAAATAAAATAGACTTTAAGACAAAACTGTAAAAAGATACAAAGAAGATCATTATATAATGATAAACGGGTCAATTTAGCAACAGGATATAAAAATAGTAAATATATACACACCCAATATGGGTGTGCCCACATATATAAACCAACTATTTATAGATCTAAAGGGAGAGATAGACCATAATACAACAATAGCAGGAGACTTTAATACCCCACTTTCGGCAATGGACAGATCATCCAGGCAGAAAATATATAAAGAAACATCAGATTTAAACTGTAGTCTGGACTAAATGGGCCTAAAGAGCATTTACAGAACATTTCATTTATCTGCTGCAGAATAAACATTCCATCACCACATGGAACGTTCTCCAGGATAGACCATATGTTAGGCCACAAAACAAGTCTCAAGAAATTTCAATGAGTCAAAATCATATCAAGTAACTTTTCTTGAATGCAATGGAATAAAACTAGAAATCAATAACAACAGGAAATTTGGAAGTTACAAACACATATAAATGAAACAACGTGCTGTGGAATACCCCTCTGGTACAGAGTGTCGCATATTGTTAATGGAATGAATGTTTTTTCAAGTTGGGAGATGAAAGACATGAAATGTAGGTGTCAGTTTTTTCCCCATCAATGTATGTTATGCAGTTGATATGTGTGTGCTGCAGTGCAGCTATTACGATGAGATACTCTCACAATGAGCCTGCCGACCACGTGCCTTACCGAGGGTCTCTTCCTGCCTTCCTTCCAGTTTTACGGGAGCCCTATACAGTCCGTGTGGAGGACCAGAAAACCATGAGAGGCAATGTCGCGGTCTTCAAGTGCATTATCCCCTCCTCGGTGGAGGCGTACATCACTGTCGTCTCATGGGAGAAAGACACTGTTTCACTTGTCTCAGGTAGGCTTTGCGTCCCCGGGCTGCAGGTGCCGGGCTTACCTTCCGGAAAGGTGACCTCAGATATGGAACCGGGTCTCCACTTATGTGTTCATTGTAATTAAGAATTAGTATCCTTCAGGCTGATGCTGTTTTGTAAATAACCCTGGTATAAGGGTTTTATGTTGGTTTACGATGGCCCGATTCAGATATTCTTGGCGAATGGACTGCTGGGTAGATATTAGTTACTCCCACAATAAGCATAGACATTATGTTAACTTTTATGAGGAAATTGTGGTTTTCTTTCTGCTTCTAAAAACAAAGTAGTCATATTGTGCGCCTGAGAGACCTCGATGATGCAGGCATGACTGACATTCTGAAACTAAAACCTGGAGAATGGAAGTCCAGATTCCGTGCTTCTTTTAGCCCTTTCAGATGTCTTAAGGGTTATGTTGTATCTCTGACCTCTTTCTTGAAGATTCTATTGAGAATATATGTTCAGCACTGAAGTATATATTTGCATATGAGTAATGTCTTGGCTTATATTTGGTGTCCAGAAAAGACAAAATTTAAATTTAGCCTCTAAGAAATGGCGGCTCCTTATTTCTCACGGTATTAATATTTAAGTTGATTTCTCGCTCTGCACTATTCACCTGGAAAGGCCACTGTCAGTGTGATGCTTGGTTTTCCTGTTTTACACGTCCTTGGATAATGACCGTTGGCGTATCTGAAAAGGTGTTGGATGCTTTTGGAAAAGAATGGTGATGAGCATAGTGTGTGTTCTAATGTGGATTAGAAAGTGTTGCTTTTCTTTTCATGTTTTTATGTACTCACATGTGAGCATGGACACACACATGACATGCATTTTAACATAATTCTTGACTAAGCAACGTTTTATCAATTTATAGAGAGAAGAATTTGGAACTAAACACTCATGGTGACATATTGTTTTTGTTTTTCAGCTTATTGATTAGCTAGAGAGTATGGGTTACAGCACATCAAAGCCTAGAAGCCAATTTAAAAGATCCAAATCAAAAGTGAAATATTTTGTCATTAAAGACATTAAAGGAATCTAGGGTGTAATGGAAGTTTTTAGATTTTTTTCTTAATATTGTCTTTACAGTGAATTCAGAACCCCTCATGCTTCAATGAATAATAAATTCCTTGCTGTTATGTTGATTAATCTTCATAATTTGTTAACTTAGGGTATTGAAAGATAGTAAGCATAAGAACTGAAATAGGATTGCAATAATCAGAATGGAGATTTACCTGTGTCCATTTCTTCACTAAATTTCAAAATTTCATGATCTTAATCTTCTCTCCTTAGGGGTCATTTTGGTTTTCTTAATGACAGGTAGAGAGATTTGATAATAGTCATCTGGCTAAGCTCAGAGTCAGAGAGGGACGGCCCTCAATCTACATGGGAAGGGTATGTGGATTCAGGGAGGGGAATAATTTGGGGCTCTATTTTCAATCTCTGAGACTCAAAAGCCCAAGATGATGGAGGTTCCACCATCTTATAAAACTGCCATCCAAATTTACAGCCTAGGGGCTGCTCTGGCAGAGGAAGGGAGCATAGGAGAATTATAAGCTGCCTCTTAGTGCTTCCACTTGGAGCTGACACCTCACTTCTGTTCATCTTTAACTGGCCAAAGCAAGTCCTTTGGCCATGTGTGACTTCAGTGGGGCGTGTGCTTGAAAGGAGAGCAGAAGTGAAAATCTGGGTGAGGAAAAGAAATACCTACCAGGTTTGCATATCTGTGTGTGTATATCTATCTAATATAAGATGTGTGTTCTTCTGTTTCCTAGACATCTTTAGTTAGTGGTCAGCCCAAATGCAGGTTTCACCTGTTTGCAAATCTATGTGAATAGACTTTATTTTCCTTCCAACATGAACCTTATTAAATAAAAAGAGGAATTTTCTATCCGGTAAGTGGGGAGGATGCTGGAATGCAGAATATGGAGTTTGTGTCTTGCTGTGGGAACCATCAGCTCCCACATCCTTGCTTCAGTCATGCACTGGAGCTTCATCGTTTGGTAAAATATTAATGTACTGTGGATAAGCACTTGGCTTCTGTTTCTTTGCAATGACAGCTAGAAAACAAATGTGGCATAAGTGTGTATGTTATTGAGGAATACATCAATAACAGGCTTTTATTTGTTGGTAAGTAAGCCAGAGAGAGAGCATAGTGCAACCTGAGTCTATTAAAACTGTAATTAAAAATGACCTTGTAAATGACAACAGGGCCCCAAATCAGTGTTAGGATCTGCAAGCAGAAAGTGTGGAAACTGAGCCTTTTGACATGACTTGCTACTGCTCACTGCCCCGGTTGGACCCTGTTCCCAGGACCTGAGCTCCCCCCATCAAAACTGCCAGGGAGGGAGGTCAGGAAGTCACTGGAGGTGACAAATAGTTGAACACATTGGGGATCTTAATAAATAAACCAGTTTAATATGGTTTAGGTGGAGAAGGATTATATTTATCTTTGGTGGCCAGGTCAGGGCACAGGTAAGGATGGAGGGTGGCCTTCCTCGACCATCTGCGTGGGAGGTGTGTGTGCGTGTGTATGTGTGTGGCTGAGAGGAGGAACCTGGGACCTCCCTTCTCCACTCTCATTGGAGGGCCTCAGCTGCCGAACGAAGGGAAGTGCTGGAGATTCTTGGCTTCAGGGGATGCACAAAACAGAGGCGTCAGGAATAGAGGAGAATTAGCGCTGAATTAGCACTGAGCTCCAGGAAAGACGTCCTGACTGCTATGGGCACAGCAGCTGATCTGGAAGAGGTACATTTGTCTCTGCTTTGTAATTAAACCGGTAGCCTCTGTGTCTCCTGTTGAGCCAGTTTAGATTTATTCCTCGGCGTGGTCATCGTCCGGCGCCCTCTTCCTGGATTGGGAAGACATCTCCGCCTGCTGGAATCTGGCTAGGAAATTTGTCCCAGGAAACATTCCGACTCTACGCTGATCACTTCCTTTACTAGAGGATTCTCCCTGTGGAGAAGAGCTATTAACTAATTCAGCCATGAAAACAAGCCTGTGTAGGGATGCTGCCTCAGAGAGCGGGGAGCGGTGTCGGGTGCAGGGGAGCGGGGAGCTGATGGCAGGCGGAGCCGGTTAACAGGCCCAAGGTGCCCACGGGGGCAGGGTGGGAAGCTGCCTGCTCAGAGGTGGCCTGGCTGCTCCCCGATACTGGGGTGCTCAGCCTGGAGGGTTGGGAGGATCCCTGGGGATGGCCAGAGCAGCAAAGGCAAGGCCTGCTTCGAATAGGTGAGTGAGGGACACTGGAAATCTTGGCAAAGAGAGATGGATATTTGTCTTCTACAGATTCTTTTTCAGGGAAAAACAAAATTAAAAATTTTGATGTTTTCCCATAAAAATAGACAAGTGGTTTCTATTAGCATGTCTTACTAATTTTTGTCCTTTATCTTGGTTGAAAAAATGAATGACTGAGTTACAGTCTTGTAAGGCTGAGAAGTGCCAGTGTAGTGTCTGTGTGGGTTACACCGTGAGCCTTGACCACCCGGCGGTGGCTTCCGTGAGCGCGTCACCCGTCAGATCACGCACTCATTTCTTCCCAGAGGGGGCTTCAGTCCTCCTGCACGTAGACTCAGGAATCCAGTTGTGCGTCTTCGTCATACGAGGTCACGAGGTTACCAGTATCAAGGACGTAAACGAGCTCATTTATTTTCGGTGTTCTTTGAAAAAATACTCCAATGGGCCAAAAGCAGGAACCCCATAGTTCCTCCAAAGGAAGAAAAGGTTCACAGCGTCTGATGCTCCTTTGCTGCCTGCCGGGGCTCTTCCCACGCGGTTGACATTCACCTTCAGACTCCGATGCGACGGATGACGGGTAAACCTGCAGACAGAAAACGTTAGGGGACAGGCGCCACCCTGCCACCAAACGTGTTCCATCAATGTGATGGATCCTGACCTATTGTCTTCTCTCCTCACTAGAATGAGCCAGAAAAAAACAAGAGCCAAGATGTTTATATGCATTTTTTACACATCCTTATCCCTTCTTCTCTTGCCTTGAGACACAATGAAAGCCTTTAAAATGTCAGAATATTAATGTAGCCCAATAAAGGCACAGTAGCTTGGACAGCAGTGTGCTTCGGAGTGATTGCTGATGTCGAGATCCGCGAGGCCCGTCCCGGAGAAGAACAATAACGCCAGCTGCGTCTCCGGCTTTCCCGTGACAAGCCGGTTGTGGAATTTCTCTCCGATTAGGGAGGCCGCGATGAGAGAGCCCAGCATTCTGTTTCTGTTTCTTCTGATAAAATTGTGCGAATCTCACCAGGGGTTTAGCTACATTAACATCAAAGACACAGCCCAAGGGTAACCGGATTTGGAAAATGGAAAAAGCAAATATTTTACTATTCCCAGAGAAACTGCCTCCCTCTTTAGCAGCGGCCCAATTTTCTGGTACAGTATTTCCTACCTGAGCACCTCTATCAGTGATGACTCAGGGAGAATTTTATCTCTCAGGATCAATGAATTTGGGTCCAAGGATGATTATCTTCTTCCTGTGTTTTGAGCAGAAGTGAACAATTTTCTGCCCGTGTAAAATATCAAAGGACATAAACCCAGCACTTTACATTGAAGCATTTGAAGTAGTTTTGGGGGCTGTAACTGTGTCTGGGCGCCCTAGGTAACACAGGACCTGGGCTTTAAGAAGCAGCCCCTGCCCAGAAGCCTGTAAAGATGGTTTCTGCCCTTAAGGAGCTGCGTGGAGGGACCCGTACTGTCACTATCAGTGTGTCACTACTGTGCAGTCCCCTCAGCAAAGCACCCCAGACACATAGATGATTTTGCCTGAGGAAGGAGGGAAGCTTTCAGAAAAGACGTGGTTATTTAAGAAAAATCTTTGTTTGCATTTTAGAGAGGGGAAAATAATTAAATTATGGATACAGTCAACCAAATCAGGCAAGGTTTTCCTTAAGCATGTTTTTGCAAACCGGATTGGATGCGACCTGTTCTCACTTGGAAGAGGAGAAGCACAGTTTTGGGAGGACCTGCGGGGGACGCTGTGGGGGGTGTCAGCTCGTGAGTGCCCTGTGACTGCAGAGGTTAACCTTCCCTTTTGCTAAGGCACTTCTGTTTTCATTTTACTGCCAGCCACTGAGCGATTTCAAAGTAGTCTGCCACTTAGCCATTAGGCTGCCACCTTGTCGAGACCCAGGGCTGCCCTCAAAGAGCTTGTAAGGAAAAGGACTGAGACCAACACTGAAATGATGGAAAGAACAAACCCAGACTCACCTGATAGCCTCGTCTTTGATTTTAAAAGGGCCAGGGAGTTGCAGAATTAAAGAAGCATTTCTTCAACATCCACTAAATAGAAATGGGCAAGAGCACATGAAAACGGTAACAGGAACATTTTTCTATTCATTATCACCTATCTGTCTTGTATCTATCTGTCTGTCATCTAATCTTTTATGTATATTGATTTTTAGTAACTAGGCACCTCATTTCAAACCCCGGAAATCATTCTTAGCATAGGAGGTCTACGCCACACCGGAATTAGGAAGGTGGAGAGATGTAGCATTTTTTTGCCATGCTATGTTTTTGAGAGTGAGGTAACAGAAATACATGCCACATGGAAGTTTACAGGAAGAGAGGGTCCTGGTCTTTTTCTTTTTTAAACCATCCATTATTCCATAGTTTTGCCATTTAAGTCTGTTGCTCACTAAGTTTTTACGTGTTACTCCACGGCCAGCTGAAAGTAATCAAAGACCAGCGGTTTCCCGCTCTGGAGGAGGCTCTAAGTGACACTGGGAGTGGGGACATGTGGGATGTGACCTGGCCCAGAGCCCCCCAGCAGTGCCCTGAGTGCAAGTTCTGCGGAGCCTCCGCCTTCAGAGAGAGGGAACCTCCCCATTATTAAAACTGGAAACTATGTGCTGTGGTTGAGATCCCCAAACAGAAACATGCATTTTTGACTGTGGAACCACTGAAACTCCTACGTAAACACATAGAGATAGATATGTGAATATAATATTTTTTTCTTTAAAAGAGAAATCAAGAAAGGAAAGTGTGGTAGCATATTTAGCCCAGGGATCTCAGGAGTGGCGTCCGTGTATGT
Source organism: Cheirogaleus medius (assembly GCA_008086735.1). Classification (NCBI taxonomy): domain Eukaryota; kingdom Metazoa; phylum Chordata; class Mammalia; order Primates; family Cheirogaleidae; genus Cheirogaleus; species Cheirogaleus medius. Next base: position 109,905,102 of record VBSM01000272.1, on the reverse strand, counting down.
GTTGTATGTGCGTGTGCAGTGCATGTGTGATGTGTGCATTGCCTTTGTTTGTGTGTGTGTGTGTGTGTCCATGTATGTGTGTCTGGTGTTTGGTGTGGTGCATGTGTGTGGTGCAGGCGTGTGTGTGGCGCTTGGGGTGGCGTGTGTTTGATGTGTGTGTGGGTATGTGTGCTGTGTGTATGTATGTGTGTGTGTGTGTGTGTAAAACGCCTTGTGCTGTGAAGGTATTGGATTATTAAGTTGGGCTAAAATGCCCCTTGATTTCCTGCTCCAAGTATTTCCTGGAGAACGTGACATTTGATCGAGCTCTGACACAGATTAGCTGGGTGAGCCAGGGGAAGGTGTCTCTCTCTCTTTTCTTCACCTTGGCTTTCTCACGTGGACAAACAGTGGTTTCACTGGTTCACTCTCACAATAAAATGGCAGGACATTAAAATTCCAATTTGACTATTCCATCCCTCAAGCCAACTACTGTCCAAGCTATTGTTTCATCTTCTTAGATTTGATCTCACAGACTATTTTGTGCATGTGTCCAGCGTTCCCAGGACCACCACAAGGTCTGATTTGCTACAGAGACTCAGCATAGAGTTGCATCTACAGCTGTGATTTATTCTGTGGGGAAGATTTGGCGCAGAAGCAGCAAAGGGAAAAGGCAGACGCGGTGACGTTCAGAGGAAAACAGGCGCAAGTCCCCGAGAGTCTTCTCCCAGTGGAATCCCACAGGATGCAGTTAATTCCCCAGCAATGAGTTGTGACAGGAGATGTGACGTTGTCGGCCAGGGGAGCCCGTGGAGACTCAGTGCCCAAAGATCTCACTGGGGACCGGTCCTGTCGGCACACTCTGCCTGGCACATACCCCAATTCCAGACGCCCAGAGGAAAGCAGCTGCTCAGCATAGACAGTGTCACGTATACAGTTTAGGCACCGTGAGCCACCCTTGTCAGTGAGGACAGTGAGAACTCTTCCCAACTCCCAGTGACCGGCCAGGGGTAACCTTGCACACTGGCCTTTGTAAGGACAACAGCCGCAGACCTACTGTGTTAACTCTTTCTGGTACAATACAACTTCTTTGATGATGGTGGAACATTTTTTTTTCATGCATTCAAAGGTCTCTTTTTGAAGATGCCCATCACCAAATGTTGGAGAAAGCAAGTGAATAAGATAATGTGTACTTTAAGAGCTTTACTGCCTAGTATCCAAATACTTCCAGCCTTGAGTACGATCCCACCCCAAATTATCTTAATGTCCCCAAACACATCGACTCATTCTTTCCCTGCTCCACCTAAATGTAAATGTGGTTCAATTTATGTTTGGCTATGAGGCATCTTCTGCCTTCTCTCCGCACTCCCTGTGACGGCTGGTCCTTTCTACCCACAGGAAACAGATGGCCAGCAAAGCCAACCAGATATAATTTGGGCCCAAGCATATTCTCTGGTCTCTTGCTCATCTGTGAGTGTTTATTTAGGAAAGTTGGAGAGCATAACAGGATCTTTCATAAATATTGGGCAGTGATAACAATAATGCCTTTGACATAATTTTATTGATAGGTTAAAATTAGATGTCACAAATCAAGATTTGCTTAGGCAGTGGTGCCGTAGTATAAGAAAACAGGACTCGATTTAGAAATACAGTGTTTGACTCAGAGTAACTTATGAGCTCCTCAAGAGGTGAGTGTGAAGTCAAGGCATTGTCAAGCCAGAGATAAGCATAGTTTGCACAGGCTTTTGGCGCTGCTTCCTTCGGGCTGGGCTGGCCAGGCCAGGTGGAGGGAAGTCCCCCCAGCAGGTGAGTTGGCAGAAGGTCACCAGGCAGAGCCACCGTGGCCGTCAGCCCTTGGTGGCTATACTTCTGGGCGGATGGGACAGGAGAGTCAAGTCTAGCAGCCTGGTTCCCCCTCTCCTCAGTCGCTACAGCCCCGTGGACTCCCCAGTCCAGGCAGCCACCGCCGTTCCCCTCCCCTCCTCCACCCACTGAGCATGACGGGAGCTTGGGTGCACCAAGCATTTGTGACGTCTAGTTGTAACTGGCTCTTCCCCTTCGGTCCGGATCTGCGGGTGTTTCCTGCCAACCCGTTCTGCGTTGCTGCAGGTGTCTTTCCCAAGCCTTCCCTCGGCGGCCTTAAGCTCTTCATTCTCAGCCCCCCTCGATCCACCCTCCAGTGTCCAAAAGATTACATGCTTTTTACTCATGGAGTCTGAGAACAGCTCTCTCCGGTGGCCCTTCCTGCCCCAGACACTGTCCGACTTCGTGTTTTCTCTCACAGGAAGAGATGTCATCTTTCCTTCCAGTTTAACCTCCCACCAGGGCTGTTGTCACAGCACCCCCCGACTTTGCTGTGACCTCATCTCATCAGTTGTCACCTCCATTATCTTTGCCATCGTCTTTTTAGCAATGACTGTATTTCCTATGACACAGGTGCCCACGTCCTCCCATTTTAAAGAAACCTTTCCCTCTGCCACCTTTAATACTTCCTTCCTTCCTTCCTTCCTTCCTTCCTTCCTTCCTTCCTTCCTTCTCTTCTTCCTTCTTTCCTTCCTTCCTTCCCTCCCTCCCTCCCTCCCTCCTTCCCTCCTTCCTTCCCTCCCTCCCTCCCTCCCTCCTTCCCTCCTTCCTTCCCTCCCTCCCTCCCTCCCTCCTTCCCTCCTTCCTTCCCTCCCTCCCTCCCTCCTTCCCTCCCTCCCTCCTTCCTTCTTCCTGCCTTCCTTTCTTTCTTTCTTTTTTTCTTCCTTCCTTCCTTTCCTTCTTCTTGAGAGAATAGTCCAACTCACTATTATTCCTAACCCTCGTCGTTTGGACTCTGCCTCTCATATTCTACTGAAATTTACCGCTTCAGTTTCACCCGTGACTTCCCAGTGTCAGATCTCCAGGCTGTCTCTTGGTCCGATTTCTCTCTGACTTCCCTGTGCAGTGTACACAGTTGACCTTTCTCCTCTGTTGTTTGCTGCATTAGTCGACTCTGGCTGCCAGAACAAAATACCACACACCGGGTGGTTTAAACAACAGGAATGTATTTTTTCACAGTCCTGGAGACCAGAAGTCGGAGGTCAGGATGCCAGTGTGCCGGGGCTCTGGTGAGGGCTCACCTCGTGGTGTGCAGACAGACTCCTTCTTGCTATGACCTCACACGACTCACTCTGTCATGTTTCTTCTTATAAGGACACTAATCCTATCAGACCAGGGCCCCGTCTTTATGACCTCATGTAACCTCACTGACTTCTTTACTCCACATCCAGCCACGTTGCAGGTTAGGGCTTAAACATAAGAATTTTCAGGGGACACAGAGGGATTCATAGCAGTTGCCCTTCTCTGATTTGTACAAAACTACACTGCCCTGACTGACCTTCTCTCTGGTTATTTCTCTGCTATCTCTTTCCTCCACTTTACATCTTTTCTTCCCCACTCCGCAATGTAAGTGGGCCTCACCACCCAAGCCTCGCCACTTTCTCTACTGGTCCTTTTATCTGTCTCCCAGGTCTTCATCCATCGCTTCCATGTAGGTGATCTGACTTTGGACCTTCCTTCTCTCCTGGACTTGCTTAGTCTCCGTTCCTGGGGCCCTCTGGCCTTTCAGACAGAAGACACCTAACGAAAAACTCGACTGTCCCACAGCCACAAATGAGTTTCCTTTTGCTTTACTCATTTTTTTTTTTTAGATGATGATTGTGTTAGTTTCCTAGGACTACCAAAAAACAGCACAGACTAGGTGTTTTCAAATAATAGAAATTTATTTTCTCGCAGTTCCGAAGGCCAGAAGTCCACAACCATGGTGTCTTCAGGGCCACGCTGCCTCTGAAGGCGCTAGGGAAAAATCTGTCTTATGGCTCTGCCCAACGTCTGGTGTTGCCGGCAGCCTTGGGCGTCCCTCGGTTTCTAGAAGCATCAGTGTAGTCTCTGCTTCTGTGATCACACGGCCTCTCTCTGTGTGAGTGCGTCTTTGTGTCTCATCTCGTCTTATAAAGACACCAGTCATATTGAATTAGGGGCCCACCCTATTTCAGTATGGCCTCCTCTTAACCGATGACATCTGCAATGACCTTGTCTCTACATAAGGTCACATTTTGAGGTTCCAGGAAGGACACTTTTAGGGGAAGCTATCCAACCCTCTATCATAACAAATCCTTCCAATTCTTTTTGACCCTCTCTCACACATAGTCTATATCTTTCCATCTCCTGCTTGACACATAGTGGACAGCCAATAAATGTTTATTCAATAACATCCTTAAATAAAAAATTTAAAGGAAAGAATCAAAAGCAGAAAGCCCCATTGGTGTGGCAAGTCCTAGTGCCGTCCCTATAGCCCTGCCCCTGCTGGCATTAGGCGTCCGGCTGGCAGCCACACCGGCAGCTGCCTCTCCCCCAGCTGCGAGCAGTCTGCCCTTGTGTCCAACTGGGCTGAGGGCCAGCATAGGGACGGGATCAAGATGGCCCAGGGCCAGGGCACTGGGGACAGCAGGCAAGCTGCTTGACCGGCATTTTCGGATTGTGTGCATCTCAACTCACTTTCTGCATCTAAATTCTGTATCTGCTGAACTCCGTGTTTCATTGCTCCCCTAGCCAAATGCTCTGGGCTGTGCTAAAGCATTATGATACGATGTAAGGCAGCTGATGATACAAAGATAGCTCCCGTTTTGGACAAATCCTACTACATTTAGGTGTGGCGGATTGTTTGGCATGCCAGAGTCCTGTGCTTCCTCCCTCCAAAGGGTAAGAGGGAAATTTGCTAATGGAATAATGAATGATAAATTTCCCAAGTGATTAGTGGTCTGAAAACTTACATGCAATGAAAAATTTTTCTCAAAAAGTACCCCAAATTCCAAAATCAGTTCCACACTACCTGCATTTTTATTGGATAAACAAATCACTTAGAGTTAAAATTTTTACAGTTAAATCCTATTTGAAAAGTTGCATTAACTGTCCAAGGTCCATGTATGCGGAAATAATGACAGTGTCTGCAGAATATTTCAGTCTGTTTAGTGTCTGGAAATGCAGTGAAGATGTCGAGCGTTGCCTGTCCAGAATTGGGTTTTATAAACAATAGAAAATCTCTAGCACCTGCTGCTCCGTAGTACAGCATGGTCAGAATGTTATTTGTAGAGAAGCTAATATGTAAATATAGCAAATAAGCAAATATATATGGGTCATATGCTCTTCCAGGGATGGTTTTAGGCTTCTTTGTGTCTTTCATTTTGCCATCAGTATACACCAGGGCTTACAATTGCAATCAGAGGGACCTAGCTTTGGGTCCCACCCTCATAGCTGTGAGACCCTCAATAGTTAATTACCTCTTTGTGGAATTGGCTACAGTATTTTTATAAAGATAAAAAAAGCTATGACTGCAGTGCCAGGCCAAGAAAGGCATGGTTAGCCTTCTAGATCTCCAGGTATGCATTCCCCTGTCAAGCCTGTAGGTACATATATGGACCCTGAAGCCAATGGCTAGGACCTAGGTCCACGTTTCAGATCTGACACGGACAAAGGTACATGACCTCGGGTTAATTACATAACCTTTCTATGCCTCAGTTTCTTCTACTGTAAAATGCAAATAATAACAATAATGACATCACAAGATGTTATCAGAATTAAATGAATTAAGATACACAAGTGCTCAGCACAGTGCTTGACCTTGATGCTGGCCATTGTCACTGCCATTGTTATTATCTTCTCTCTGTCCAATGTGCTCCTGTTCCAGACACTGGGAGGTCAGGACACCATGGTTTCAAAGCAGATAGGCATTAACTTGTGTACTGCTTGTTAGGAAGTCAAAGCAAATGTAATTGTATTTGAGAAGACTTCCTAGAATGCAAGATATGCTGAAGAAGTCATGGGTAAAGGATCCAAAATCCTGAAATTTCAGTGTAAAAGCTTTAGGATACTAATGACTGATAGTCTGTAGGATTTTATTAAAACAAACAACTCTTTACCTCATTAAAATGTTTACTTTTCTTAAACAGAAATTGTATGATGTAAAATGAACAATAAACCAGAATGAAAGGCTCTTAACGTTTTGCCTTAACCGTCCCGGGTAAATGAAAGTAGGTATATATTCAGGAAAGGTTAGGTCATACATTAAAATGCCGGAAACACATTTGGATTATTGAATAGCTAATGATTATATAGCATGTATGTATCAGGTTATATTTAAAACTTCACAGCAGCCCCATTAGCTAGCTACTGGTCTCAGCCCCGCTTTGCAGGTGAGCATCCTGAGAGCTTCAGCAATTTACCTGAGGTCTTCTCCTGCAGTGCTCCTGATCTAAAAGATAGACAGTTTGTCTTCCTTAAAAAAACCCAAAAAAACAAAAAAACATTTCTTTCATTTTCCCACGGTACATAAATGCATAAAAGCAACTAATATTGTCAACTGATTGACGTGCCACTCATAACAGCCATAACTCTTGAAAACAGAGACTTATTTAAGCAAGAAAACACATTTTCAAATGTATGATCCAAGCTAGACTTAACCTTCTGCATATTTGACACATGTAGGGCATTTCGTTGTGGTTTGAGGGCAATATGCTTAATGTTTTTTGAACGATATTGTGTAACTAGAGTAAAATCAAAATACAGGAAATTGCCTAGGACAAAAAGAATTTATTAGTTTTAATTTTACTTAAAATCATCCCTTCCCATCAATTTCAAGGATAACATTACAGTTCTAGACACAGAATAGATGCCTAGTAAGTAATTATTGAGTGAATTTTGAATGAGCAACTTTTCCATCAAAATGCTGGTGCTATTTCCTTTCAAATGATTCTTAATGTTTTAAGAGGAGCTTTTACTTTTCTATATTTTTCTACTGCTCCAAAATACAATTTCACATCCGCTTCTCCTCCCAGGGCAGAGTGCCTGGGCAGGCAAGTCAGAGGCAACCTGGGATCTTACAGCCGACTTCTCCTACATGACGTTGTTCTAAGGGAAATAGAAATTCCAAATTCTCAGTATTTAGTATTCCCAGAGCAAAAGCTTTCTTCTTTTATTTTCACAAAATGACTTTATTGTCATAACTCCTACAATTTTATACTGCAGCATTTGTTTAAAAGCCACATCGAATAACAGGATGGCACAAGTTAATGGAAATCCTTACATGCTGAGAACTTTAGAGGCATATCGAGCATTTCCTGATGCACTGGGTCCATAGCCCAGTCATTGATCCTGAGATTTTACTCTTCTCTTTTATCTAAAGGGGTATACACATTTGATAAACACAGAAGTCCACTCTACACTTAAGGCTTTTGTGTGTGGTTGCATATTCTTTCAAGTAGTCATCAATGGGCCCTACCAATTTATTAATGTGACAACGGATCTAGAAATTGTAGCATTTCTGTGCAGAAGAGCTTCAGGTATGTTCCTGACCTGGATACTTGAGCTCTGGAAAGGTCACATGGGTTGAGGGGAAAGCAGGAATGACAGCTGCTTAGCCAATAGGATCACCCACAGGAGCCCAGGTGAGCGTGAGAATGTCACCTGGAGCATCCTTCCATCTCTATCACATGATCAGATTTTGTGTTGAAAAATTATTTTACAGGTGAAACAAGAGTCCATAGGTTAAAAGTCACCTGAGTAGTGAATGGCAGAACAGAGACTCCAACCTGGGATTCTGTTGTGTTTGTTTCTGCACCAGTCCTTGTTTCTAAATTAAAATTTCTTCGTTACTATCATCTAAGCACTTACTACGAATAAGGCACTGCTTTAAAAGTTGCCATTTTTTAAATTATATGAAGGCACAGGTTTTTAAAAGGCACAAGTGGGAGCTAGAGACACACCAGGTATAACTTGTTGATAATCAATAGGTTTACTCTATGGAAGGAACTGCAAAGACTGATGGAGTTCTTTTAACTATTTAAAAGAGGTTCATTGAAAACCACACTTCCCAAAATGAATCATTTTGAAAGAGACTTATAATTCTGAATTTTACTTCAACAGGAAATATTTAAAATACATTTCAATACAAATAATATGTCATTTGTCCGGGAATGCTTACCTGTAACTTCTGGAAAAAAAAATGTATGTGTATATGGTCTTTGTCTGTTTAGGCTGCCCTAACAATTTACCATAGACTGAGCGGCTTATTACCAAGAGAAATTTACTTACCACAGTTCTGGAGGCTGGACATTCTGAGATCAGGGTGCTGGGTAGACTTAGTGTCCCAGTTTGCATATGGCTGTCTTCTTGTTTCTGTGAACGCAGAAGGGATGAGGGTCTCTCTTTGACCTCTTGTTACAACGGCACTGGTCCCATTCACGAGGGATTCTTACGACCTTATCACTTCCCAAATCCACCACCAGATACCATCGCATTGGGGGTGAGATTTCAACCTAGGAGTTCTGGGAGAGGGGAAACAAATTTTCAGTTCATAACACACATATATTTGTTTTATAGATGGCAGTGTTCCTTAGATTAATATTCCTTGACTGTTTATTTTTTGATCAGGCATGTGCCGTGGAATAGTGGATCTTCAGAAAAACACACGAGCACCCAAAGTGGCATGAATCAGACCTCTTTTGCTTCCCTTCACCTCACCCCCATTAGAACCTCACCCCCATTCCCACTTGCCCTCAGCCAGATCAACCATGATTCCTGCCAACTTAAAACCTCTGATATTGGGTAGCGTCTTTCCCTTTTTTAACTAAATTGCATATTGAAATCTTCAGCCACTCTTTTTTTCCCTCATCTCTTATTTGTCCTGGCTTCCTCCCTCCTTCCATGCATGCCTTTTGTTTTCCTCCCTCCGTGCCCATTACATTGTACCAGCATCTTTCACAACCATTGTTCTTGTACCAGGAAAAGTAAAGGGTTTTTTTTTTACAAAAAGCCTCATCAAGTCATTTTCAAACTATAGATGATATTAGGAGAGAAAGGCCATACTGAGTTTCCCCTCCCCTAATTAGAGGGTGAAATTTTTAGTTCTCAGCATTGTTATCTGAATTGAAACCCTATCATTGAAAAAGCCAAAGAACTTGAAATTGAGGAGGGCCGCTTCCCAAAAGGGAACGCAGCCAGGCTGGATCCAAAGGACGCGCCGGCCCGGTGCACGTGATGATGTTTCCCCAGCTCCAACTTCCAAGTGGAGTAATTTGTTCTGTACGATGTTATTTTAGGACTCGAGATGTGTAAAACATTGTCTGTATTAACGAATCCTTACTAAGAATGATGAAATGTTGAAGAAAAGTATATCTCCGCCTTGCAGGTAATTTTTAAATGATCCACAAAGATTTGTTCAAGACCTATAAACTCTGCGTCATTATTTTCTATGTCAGTCTACATCCCAATCTGTGTTCAGGTTAGTGGCTTTTCTGCTGAATCTACTCTATCCCTTGCTGCTAAGTAAGAAAGAATGAGCGGATTGATGTTTCATTCACGTCCTCCTTTGCTGAATTCTGTACCATCCCATCACTAAGTGAAGAAGACCCCAACATCCTACTGCTGGCCACGCCCCCTCGGTTCCCCAGTGAACCGTCTCCATGAAACGCTGAAGTCGATTTTAGATGCAAAACACACAGGACCTCTGGTTTCTTTGAGGCCTGATGAGTGATTTTCACTGGACTCCTCACATGCTTTATTTATGATCCTGAACACACGAGTCCAGGTTTTTATTTTCCTGAATCCCTTGCCCGTTGTTTGCTGACTTTTATTTGCTGATAAAAAGATGAATACATATATGTTTCTCTCTTACTTTATGAAAATTATCAAAGTATTTGTCTTTAATTTTATATTGAGATTTTTGAAAACAAAGCCTTTATAGCTAATAAGAATACAGATAATTATTATCTTTTCAAGAAAAATGATGTGGCTGGAAAACTAATGTTGTATGTTTAGAATATAGATTTATTATACATGTCACTAATAAGCTAATAAATTTTATACCTGTTTTCCGTTGGTGGGGGAAAATATTCATAGTTACTTCTACTTTAAATTCTGGATCTAAGATGAAGCTGCTTTTCACTAATAGTGGCTATTGATTTACTAATAGTGCTTATTATAATACATGTAATTCTTTTCTATGTACCCTGTGAAATAGCTACACAGGAGAATGGGAAGAGTATAGCCATGTGATTTAGAATATTTCTGTTTTGAAGAGTTAGTTAAACAGAGAAGAAGGAGGGTCAAACATTTTACACTCTGTGTAACAGCAAGGATACTCAAGGTGACAGGAGTCAGAACCCACAAAAGTTCAGTAAAATTCTTTGTGTACATCAGGCTATATGCAGGATGTAAAATCCAGTTTTATGGTGAGGTTTATTTGCTTTTTAATAACTCTCATATGTGACCAGAATTTAAAAACTGGAAGAAACATGCACAGCAATTTAGAATGCACTTTTTCCCGTGATTTAAGTCTGAGTCATTTATCTTTAGTCTCAAATCCCTTAATGAAAGAATTAGTTGGGACAGAAACTGTAAATTGGGGACAGTTATTAGAACGCGGTTACAGAAGCACAGTTATTGGAGTGAAGACCCTACAGGAAGAACCACACAACAGATGGAAATGAACAAGTAGTGAGAAGAAAGGGCATGCAAAGGGGCCACATGTATACATTTCATTTTGTGCACCCATAATTCTCTCTGATGGCTGCATGATTAATTCAAAGATTTATTGATTTTTTTCCTTCTCTGCTCTAGCCCGCTGACCTGGTTTTGTTGACAGGTTTGTGTGGATCAAACTGATCTGACAGACGAGAGTGTGCAGCCATATTAGTCCCTGTGGTCTGGAACACATATTTTATGGCGTGTCCTTATCAACAGTAACCGAACACATGCTAGTCATCCATCAACACACCTTCCTACACCGTGCCACGAAATAAATTCGGAGATGCTGACCTAAAACCAGAAACAGCCGGAATGATTTGTTTTAATGAATGTGCATTGTGTGTGTGTGTGTGTGTTTATGTATGTGGGAGTTATGGCTCTTTTACTCTGAGCAACAAATGTTAAGCAACATTTAGCTTTTTAAAATACCTTCATAATATCTGAGATTTGCTTCAAAATAATCAGTGGTGGTGGGGAGGGGGTGGGATGTCGATTATTGCTACACCTGGGTGATGGGACAGGGAAGTTTATTATACTTGGTTTTATCCTTCATGTATGTTTTAAACATTCTGTAATGAAAAGCTGAGGAAAAACACGGGTATGAAAAATCATAATATTTTTTATTTGAACCTTTAGAGTACACCATTCAGCATGAACAATCAGCACATCGTCAAGCTAGGAATAGGCAGATTATGAATGTCATATTTTAAATATTAATGATACATTAAGGGAAGTGTTGTTTTCCTGCTGGTTATAAGCTCTACATTCTGGTTCAAGATTAAAACCATAAAGTAAATGGTCCTTTAAAATTAGCGAATCTTCTTCAAGTTGAAAGTGTTCCTTCTCAGTTAATAAGATCAGATACTTCTGACCAGCATTTTCCAACCTGTGTCTATGGGGATATCAAGAGGGTAGGGAAAAGGTATGTGGATTCTAGGTTCAAAAAAATTGTAGGAAATAATATACTAAACAATAGCAACACAGTGCCATGCACCAGGAATCCTAAAATGATCATGGCAATTTTTATTTTTTTAACCCTTGGTTAATTTGTATTTTTATTGTGTCTCCCCAGACCACCCATGATAATCCTTAGAATACAATTTGGAAAACACTATTTTTGACTTTAAGGCCAGTAAAGGTGATTTATATAAAAGTATGGATTTTGTAAGCCTTGAGTTTGATGATTAAGGGTAAGTATGAACTAGATGTGTTCATAGAACCAAAACCACTTATAAGTAGAATGAATCTGGAAATTCCCTTTTTGTAGAATCTTATATAGAGAGGCGCTGGGTTTTGTTGGATTCTAATTCTACTTGGTACCTTTTCGGGCGTCATTTTTATCTTTATGACCACAGATCTAGGCACTATCACAGCCGACTGCAGAATGGCGGGGCGCGGAGTGGGAAGGAAAGATGGAAGGCAGAAGAAGTGGCCACGCTTGGGTGCGAGGGAGGGCTGCCATGGCTGGTGTGAGGATCCCTACGTGGGTCAGTTGGAGAGGGAGTGGGGGCGAGGACAGGGCCAGCATGTGAAGGGCCTTCTTGGCCAAGTCAAGGACATTGGCTTTTTTTTTTGGATAATGGACAACTGTAGAATTCTGGGCTGGGGTTGATGGGACCACTGATGCTGGTGAGAAGTGGAGAACAATAGGGAGTGGAGAGCAAGCGTATCGTTGGACGCATAGTTAAGAGACACGTGGGAAATGTCTGGGGACAAAATCCAGTGTCCTTGACTGGGTCCTTTTCCTTCCCACTCCACGCCTGGCCATTCTGGAGTTGGCCGTGGTGGCGTCTTGTTTTATGGTTGTACAGATAAAAACGATACCCACAAAGGTACCAAGTAGAATTAGAATCCAACAAAACCCAGCATGTCTGTATGTTAGATTCTATAAAAAGAGAATTTTCAACTTTGCTATGTTGGGTGGCAGATTGGGTGTGAGGGGAAGAGAAAGACAGTCATCAAAGGATGGCTCGGTTTTTGGCTTAAGGAATTCAGTGCACGGTGGTGCCATTAATAGGCGTAGAACCTCTATTATTTAATTTTGTCAATCAGAAATTGAATAGCTTTAATAACAGGCAAAGCCCGTTAGGGTTAGGCACTGTCTTCGTGGTGTGTGTTTGTGTGTGGTGGGCAGGAGGGATGTTTCGTTAGCCCCTTAAGCCCGAGAAAAATGACTTTCCGAAGTCTGCATTGCGTGTACTTTCACAAAGACATGCTATTCCTGCCCCCCGCCTTTGCTCCAGCTGTCTTATTGTTTCTGTTGCACTCTGAGCTACATCTTCCTTTAACTCTGCCTCATTACTGACTTCACTACATACATTTCTTGTTGACTGATTTCAAGTTGTTCAAAATAAGGGAAAGAGAAAGGTTTGGGCATTTGAAGCAAGCGGGGAGATACAAGGGAAGTCGGCTCCCCCACTCTGTAAACGTTGGTGGTTGATCTATCACAGTAGTTATTAGGCACTATAATTTTGCTAAATTTAAGCTAAATTTAAGAACATCGAGGGCACCTGCTATGAACTGAATATGTATGTCTCTCTCTAAAAGCTATATGTTGAAACCCCACCCCCAATGCGGCTGTAATTAGAGGTGGGCCGTTTAAGAAGATGACTAAGGTTAAATGAGGTTGTAGAGATGACCCCTAACCCAATAGGAAAGGTGTCCCTATAAAAAGAGGAGGAGACACCAGAGAGCTCACTCTTTCTGCCATGTAAGGACACAGCGAGAAGACATCACCTGCGCGGTCAGGAGAGAGCCCTCAATGGATATTAGACCAGCTGGAAACTTGATCTTGGATACCTGATCTCCAGATCCGTGAAAAAATAAATTTCTGCTCTTTAAGCCACCCAGTCTGTGGTATTTTGCGATAGCAGCCTGGGATGACTAATACAGCACTTTTCTGCTCTTTTGTCTGAATGTGGGTTTCTGGAAAACTGCTGTCTTATATTTGCCTTACTTTCGATGTTCAATTTCCACAGAGCTTTCAAGTAGTCTAACTTTAATTCATCTTTGTGAATTTAAACTATTTTTCTATGTTGCCCGTAGTCATCCTTTCTTTATTCATGTTAGTGTGTGAAGATATTTTTTTTCTTTTTTCGGGCGAGTCCCTGAGCCTTTTCTTCTTTAGAAGAAATTCATTTAACCTCTTCTTATAAATTGTACAATTTCCAAACTTTGGGTCATTTCCTTTGCTCTCTTTGATCTCTCTCTAAATATTATTCCATTTAAGACAGTGCATAAATTTTCTTCTAAAATCATGCAGTGAGGAAAATGAACTTCTATATCTCGCCAAGAAAGTAAACGTGGTCCGAGGCTACAATTGAGTCCTTTTGCAGAAACTATGTGCTTGTGTTCCTGATTAGAACAGGGGTATGAATTGTGTCTTTTCGAGCTTATTTCAGGATTTCATATCACAGAGCAGCATTCTTAAGTTCTTCTCAGCTCCTACTTTTAAATCAGGTTGCATTTTCTCATAATGGAATAGCAAGATTATTTGAAGTAGACTATTTTCTCTTGTGCAAGTGACATGAAAAAAATATACAGTTGGCCTGTCTTCCATTTGTTTGAGCTGATTGTATTCTATCTGGGAATGTTGAGTCACCTATGCAAAAGCAACTGGAAACTAATTTTTAAAAAATAAATTATTGAGATTTACAGACCTATGTTCATAGCAGCATTATTCACAGTGGCCAAAAGGTGGGAACAACACAGATATCCATCAACTGATGAGTGAATAGTGAAAGGGTGGTGTTTCCATACAGTGGAATATTTTTCAGACTTGAAAAGGAAGTTAATTCTGACACATGCTACAACAAGGACAGATCTTGAAGATATTATGCTAAGTGAAATAAATCAGTCGCAAAAAGACAAATACTGAGTGATTCCACTTTATGAGGTCTCTAAAGTAGTCAAATTTACAGAGACAGCAAGTAGAATGGTGGTTGCCAAGGGCTGAAAGGAGAGGGAAATTGGGGAGTTGTTGTTCAGTGGGTACAGAACTAACACTACTAAACTGTACTCTAAAAAATGGGTAAAATGGTTTATGTGTATTCTACAATTAAAAATTTTTTTAAAATATTGCATCTCTTCCCTTTAAATAACACATCTATGATTTTGTTCATAGATAAAGACCTAGATGAATTAACTTTAAATAGTATCATACTGTGACACTGTATATTATAAACAGCTTCAAAAATCATCATCAGAATTATTTTGCTCTAGTATATTTTTAAAGAATGTGGCTAATGATATTCAATTTGGATTATTTTTTATTGTAGCCATTATGTTGAAAAGAGTCAACACTTAGAAAATGAAAAACAAGTAAATTGTAGGCTTAAAAATTATAAGAACATCTGGGAAAAATTCGATGGTGATTTTACCAGCCTTTATATTTGTTAACACTTTGGTGCCTGAACGGTATGCAATTGGGATATAAGGTACAGGGAAGCAGAGACTTTTGTGTGTTTTGGTCATGTCCATCGTAGTAGCTGGTGAACAGTAGGAGCTCCATGAAAATTTTCCTAATGAGTGCGTGTTCAGCATATCTATGTACTAATTACTGTTTGGCCACGGGGCATGTAGAAGTGTAGATTCCTCAACCAGTCACACCATGCCCCTAGGTAAGGAGCTTTCCTTGTGTCTGTTTATCACATGATTATTCTTTTTTAAAAAAAATTTTCAAATTTATTTATTTTTTGATTTTTTATTCAGCATATTACAGGGGTACAAATGTTTAGGTTGCATATATTGCCTTTGCCCCACCCGAGTCAGAGCTTCAAGCATGTCCATCCCCCAGACAGTGTGCACCGCACCCATTAGGTGTGAATATACCCATCCCTTCCACCCCCTCCCACCTGCCCAACACCAGATGAATGTTACTACTCTATGTGCACATAAGTGTTGATCAGTTAATATCAATTTGATGGTGAGTACATGTGGTGCTTGTTTTTCCATTCTTGTGATACTTCACTTAGTAGAATGGGCTCCAGCTCTACCCAGGATAGTACAAGAGATACTATATCACCATTGTTTTTTTGTGGCTGAGTAGAACTCCATGGTACACACACACCACATTTTATTAATCCACTTGTGTATTGATGGGCACTTGGGTTGTTTCCACATCTTTGCAATTGTGAATTGTGCTGCTACAAACATTCGAGTGCAGCTGTCTTTTATATAGAATGTCTTTTGTTTCCTGTGAGTGGATGCCCAGTAATGGGATTGCTGGATCAAATGGTAGATCTATCTACTTGTATCTCTTTGAGGTATCTCCATATTGCTTTCCACAGAGGTTGTTAGTTGCTAAGTGTTTTGTATGTCAGAGAAAATAACTTAAGCAGAATATATAGATAAAACACAAAAAAGCAAAGGGGAAGAAATCTCTTATCTCAAAATAAACGAGTGACAGAACTGGACTCTAAATTATGCAATAAATATTTAGCGAACACCTACCGCGTGCCAATCCTGAGCTTGCCTTTGTCAACGTAGATCTGAATAAAAGAGATATGCAATTCCTGCCCTCAAGGGATTTATAATCTGGGGTGTGTGTGTGTGTGTGTGTGTGTGTTGGGCAGTGACATAACTATTTCCTGAGCTCAGTACTATCTACCCTTACCACACAGCCTCATTTTAGTCCCAATTTTTGTATTTAATATTTATTTTTCTCCCAGTCACTATCTTTTTTGGTGGTGAGTCCTTTTGCTGGTCAGGAGTGATCTCATCTTACAGGCAAGTTGTTACACAGTTGTTAGTTTCTGAAAATGATATGACGTTCAGCCCACTGTAATACAATCTATTAATGCAACAGATAAAGTTTTATCTTCTAATCTTTCAGAACAGTGCTTCTTAAACTGTCATATGCACACGAATCACCCAGGAATCTTGTTAAATAAAACAGATTCTTATTCAGTAACTTGGTGGAAGACTAAGAGACTGCATTTCCAATGGGCCCCCAGGTGTTGCTGGATCTGCTGGTTCAAGGGTTGCATTGCATTGAACCTACAACCAAGCAAGGCTGTAGGTTCTCAGTCCAGGCTGTACATTATAACCCCCTGGCTGGATTTTTACAAATACTAGAGCCCTCAGAAATTTGCTTTCATTGGTTTGGGCTTGGGCTCCAGCACTGGTTTGGAAAAGCTCTCCAAGTGAGTTTAATGCTCTGCCATCACCAAGGACCACTGTCCTGGGCAAACACAACTGGCGCTGCCTGTCACTGTGTGTAGCTGAAGCCACTGGTGCGATTTTGGTGCAGACCAAATTTTATAGATGCAAAGAAGTCTGGGGAGATGGTCCTAAGACAGCACCCAGCACAGGGACTGGGGTACAGCAGTATGTTTGCTGGAGAAGTGAGCGACCATTTTTAGACAGTGTAGAGTATTGCTAATGACTTGATCCTAGTGCTGTGGTCTGGGGTTCCAGCACCTGTAGTTCCTGTTCTAAACATGCTGGCCATGGGATGGCAGAGTTAATGGAGGAAGAATGGGGTTTTATCTTCCCAGATAAAATTTGGGAAAGTTATTGGAAAGAAGGTACTGGAAAAATAAGTTTTGATCTATGATAGTTAAAATAGGAAAAAAAAATCCAAAGATACACAATTCAGAAGGGAGCGGCAT
The DNA here is from genome assembly GCA_008086735.1 of Cheirogaleus medius. Taxonomy (NCBI): domain Eukaryota; kingdom Metazoa; phylum Chordata; class Mammalia; order Primates; family Cheirogaleidae; genus Cheirogaleus; species Cheirogaleus medius. The sequence continues at coordinate 109,887,967 of VBSM01000272.1, read as the reverse complement.
AAATCGATGGTAGCCTGCAAGGGACAGAAGCCACAGTCACAAAATAGACACTTTGGGCTCTTAGTTTCAACAAGCATTCAGCAAAATAAGCAAGTATTAAGTTTTTGATAGTATTTTTAAATATAAACAGAAATCGAGCCTTAAAAATTACTTCCTGATGCAAATGCATTTCTCTTGTTCAGGACGGCATTTCAGACACTGCCCTTTTGCTTCCGAGCCCGTGACGGGCTCTCAAGGGAGCATTACCTCCCCTGCGTAGGTAAAGGTGAGGAGGAAAACATGCACTTTTTCCATCCAAACAGAAAGCACTTTCTGGCTTTTTTCTAAGATGTTATTTTTATTGCATTATAAGACCCCCACAAAAAGTGGCTTTCATGTGGCTTTATCTTCCTAATCACATTCCCGATATGCCTGTTGGGGACAAAGGAGAGAGGGAGACACTTTCCTCGGTTGGACTGCTTCTTCAGGAGGTACAGGGTCAGCAGGACGGCCGGCTGTCCACGTTGCTTTGGTTGTTTTTGGGGAGATCACGTGAAGAAGCCGCCAAAGATACAAGGGCTGCTCTAGGGACTCTGCGAGGCTGCACCGTGCCCCTTTTGCAAGACACCTGCCGGTCACTGATAGAGCGGAAGAAAACGTAAGGCCAACGAAGAAATCAAACTGATAGGGAGGCATTAAGTTAGAAAGAGAACTAACCAGCCACAACGGCTTTGGCAACTCTTGTGTCTTGGCGCACGTCACTGTGAAATAGTCTGCGGAGTCCCTGCTTCTGATTCTTGGAGTATTTGTTTAGTTTTTGTGTCATTATTGCCTCACGCTCACCACACCGGTCCTGCAGACCTGGAGTAGACCGGACACCGCCAAAGCAGAGTGTGAGTGCCGGGGGCTTAAGTATTTCAAGTATGGAAGGGCCAGAAAAGCAGCTACCAGGGACTGTTCTGCACTTGTAGAAATGAAGGTCTCCTTACGGACGCCTGGCCAGGCTGACCGTGAGCTGGGGCCGCTGCACGTGGGAGCAGAGGAAGAGCAGGTGTGAACGTCGGCAGCGAGGCACGATGGCACCGGGGACTCAGCGGTCACACTGCCCGGAGCCCGGGCCCCACCACTCGCTTGCGTGTGATCTCGGGCCAGCTACTTAGTCCCTCTGTTCCTTGGTTTTCTCTTCCAGAAAATAATGAGGATACCACTGTCTTCGTAGGGTTGTTTTAAGGATTAAATGAGATTATTGCATAGAGAACACTCATTGTGGCTTGCCATGCATGGTGTATGATTATACTGTCACTGTCCTCATCATAATCAGGATGGTTTGCCATGGTCGGCCTCTTGCTCCCCCGCTGGCACACTCGAGGTCACCATTAGATGATTAAGGATCTCCCTTAAAAGGAGGCAGCCAACCGCACAAGCACCCCGGGTCCCGAGCTGGTCCTCAGGCAGATGTGAACCAGAAGAGATCTTTGCCAGATTGATGCTGGGGCTGACTACACACCCTAGGAATCCTCAGGGTCCGAGGGACAAGTGTCATGAGATACTTGGGGAGTGCTGCGGCAGCATGTATAGCCACAGTTCTGCAGTCTTCACACCCAAGGTCACGGCAACTGACATCTGTCTTCTGGATGAGATGGGCTGCATCCATCAATGGGCATTTGCTCATTGCTCCATTCCATGAGGGTTTTTTGGGCATTGCCACGGGCTAGATGAGGCGTGGATGGCTGGGGCAGGCAGTGAGCAATCGTGTGGGCGTTTCTGTGCCCACGGCCTTACGGTCTTGGGGAGGACCTCAAATAACCATGTACATAATTATCTGGTTGCAATTGTGACGTGTGTTCATGTAAAATGAACAAGGAAGACAGGGGCTGCAAAGCAGGAATTGCAGGGGACTTGGCCTCGGGGAGTTCCGGGGATTTGTCTCCTAGGAAGTGACAGGTGGTTCCTTGGACTGGGAAGAGATGACGTTGGGAAGAGTGCGTTCCAGGCAGGGGGATCAGCGTGTGGCAGGACCCTGAGGCAGGGAGATGGTGAAGTGGGAAGTCACCAGGCCGAGGGCGGCAGCATCGTGCATGAAGGGGCAGCTCGTGCCTCAACTCCCATCTCTCCCGCCGAGCCTGGTCTGTGTGCCAGGCTCGCTGCCTTGTGTCCTCTTGGAGGTTTGTGGCATGTTGTCTCCCACCTAAATATTCCGCCTGCATCCTTCGTGCCGGTCCGGTAGCAGCTCAGCACGTTCGCACCGCAAGGCTCCCCGGACCACTCGCTCGGAGTTCACCACCCACCCCCGGGCCAGCGACTCTGTGTTTTCTTCACTGCGGTTACCAGCACCTGACAATATGTTCCTTTATGCGTTGACTCGCGTACCATCCAGTGCTCCTCCTCTAAACAAAAGCCCTTAAAACAGGTCTGTTGTCACATCCAGGGCTGTCCCCCATCTTTAGGTTAGTGCCTGGGAAGTAGTAGGGGGCAATAGACAGTGGTTTATAGCATGGCCAGAGTTCAATAATGTAGAAACATAAAACACACCTCCACTCACAGGCCAAACACACAGGACCTCGTGATGCGGTTCTGTGCACGGCAGCCTCGCCTAGGCTGCTTTTGCTGGCTTTGGTCACTTACCCTGGGGTGCTGTGCGTGAGGAGCAGGGGCCCTGCACTCTCTTTTCTCTCCTCTGTGCTGTCTGTAAGTGATCTGCAACTTTATCCGTGGGGAAATGAGGCAGCTGCTTCCTCAGTTTCTAATAATGCAGGGTAGCAAACTCACACAGGCCTGATGACCACACATGGAAAGTGACCAGGTCTTTGCAAATGTGAAGAGAAGACACGATGGGAGTCCCGGTGGCGGGTCCACACTTATTCCTGTTAGTACCGATTTCCCTGCAGAGCCCACGGCTGGTCCTCTGCATATGTGATGGGGTGGGGAGGTGCCTCCCAGCCTGTTGGAGGAACCCGCTTCTTTTATCTCAGGCTGTGCATAAGGAGGGCATTTGCAGGAGAGGACAGACACTTAGCAAGGGAAGACCGGCTTTGTGAATAGGACCATGTTGTTTGTGCATGTGTTATAGCCTGACTAGACTTTAGTCACGCTGACATCTGAATACATATTTATAAGCATGTTATAAACTTGTAATTCAGAAGTATTGCATTTTATTTATTTTGCACTAACAAACTGAGTGCAGAATGTGGGCAATAATTTATGTTAGTCAGGACTCTTGATTTTAAGTTACAAATAGAGACCAAAAAAAGATGGAATTAGCTCATGGAACTGAAAACTCCAGGGGTATCTTCCTTCAGGCCCAGCTGGATCAAGGTGTTCCAAAATGCTGATAGGAGCACCTCTCATTCTGCTGTGAGTCTCACTGCACTTGGATTAGCTCTGGGTCAGACTGACTCCTCACTGGGCCGGTGCTCACACCATGCTCACCACCAGCCGCAGCGGCTCAGCGCCCCAGAATCCTGCTTACAAAAGAGACTTGACAGCCTTCCTTCTTCATTCCTGCCTTCCCTCCCTGCCTGAATGTACCCTGAGGTCTTGGCGGAATTTGGGAATATGTCCATTCTGTTAGGGCAATCTCTTAGCATTAATTATTTTATCAGTCTAAATTCCACTAAAAGCAAAGAAGTAAATCAACACAGTGGTCCTTTATATTAAGAAAGGTCTGTTTGTTTTCTAATCCTAAGAAGACACAATAAATTAGTACATATTTTTTATTTTAATTATGAAACCTTTCAAATGTGGATGTTGTCTCTTTTATTCCTCCCCTTTTTGTTCTGTACCTGGCATAGACTAGGCATTTTATGAGGGTTATTTTGTTGAATGAATGCATTTCAAATACACAGAAAAGGACAGAGGATTAAATAAAAACAGGTACTTAAACCCAACACAAAGATGGATGCTTATACTTTGCCACATTTAATTCATTTGTTTTTCATAAATAATATTAGCTAGAACAAAATTCCCACTCACATACTCATGCATATCTTGAAGCCTCTACAATATATTTGTAAATTCGCAAACCATAGAATCTTATCACTTGATGTGTTTTTAAAATGTACATAAATGATATGTGCTAAGATTCATCTAAGGTTTCTTATAAATCATTTCAATCAGACTCCCTCTGCTTTTCCATGGAAACTGTTTACCAAAATATTCTACCTCCTGAAACCTCAAGGCCAAGTGTTAGTGAGCCTGGGGCGTCCAAATGTAATCAGAGTCCAGAATTGGCTCACGCTTGGGTTCAGACGAAACCGAGTTAAGAAATTAGCCTGCGAGGGAGAGAGGATGATGTCAGATCTTAATGGAATAACACTGCCCTGGGCTCTCCTCGCAGTAGAGGAGGCTGCTTTCTTCATCCGTTATTGAGACGTGTGTTTCTTTTGTCATTAAGTTTCTGTTGTTGTCTGTTGGTTTGGACCACAGATTGTTTGCTGGTCACTTTGATTGTCAAGGACATTAAAGGGCGGAGGGATGCTGAGAGCAGCAGACACTACATGCTCTCGGCTCCTATCCAGATCTCGGGGGGCACATGTTTCAGAATTGCTCCGACTGGAGACAGATACCTGCCCGTCTACATGTTTCGTATATTTTCTACATCCTCCCAGCAGAATGTGGGGCTGGTGATGCTTCAATATTCCTGCAGCAGGACTTTGGAATTGTCATTCCTAGTGGAATGAACAGGGACCAAATAGAGCCTCACGTTCGTTTGGGTCAGATTTCGCCAGCCAGGTGAATCATGAAAATACTTTTCATTTTGGGGATATTTTGGGATTTTGGAATTGCAGATAAGGGATTGTAGATGTGCATTATTATTGTCATTGTTACAATATCGATTCATCTACTTGCCGGCCAGTTGATAGCATCCACCCCTGTTTTCCAGCACCTTCCCTCCCTCCCTCCCTCTGTTTTTCCTTGCTTTCTTCTTTCCTGCCTTCCTCCCTTCCTATATTTTTCTCTTTGGGCATTTCTTTAGAATTTGGAGGGAGGGCATGGTCTTTAAAGACTCACACTTCCAAGTTAAGCAGATCTGTGTCCAAATTTGATTTCTGCTACTCATGAACCATGCGGCCATTGTTCCACATAGCTGCAGGTGTGGCAGTGTCCTGAGACAGTCACGTCTGCCTCCTCGGGTGTTGTGCAGAGGTAACGAGGGGATGGATGTAAAAACACTGAACATGGTCCCCAGCACATAACGGGCACTCCATGAATGACAAAAACATCATTATTATATCATACAACAGCACACTACATTTGCTAGTCTCTTGTATGCCATGAACTTATTCACATTTAATTTCTTTAAGAGTTTTGAAATGCATCTGGTCTTTGCTTGCATGTAAGCTACTTGTCAATACCTGTCTGAGAATATTAATATCATCCCTTAGGGTTACCATCATCAGCTTTAGCTTTAAATGATCCTGGAGGGTGTGTTGTACACATCTGTGCTTGAGTGTGTGGGGAACATGGTGCTGCCCCTATAAGGTACAGCCACAACCTAAATGTGGAAAGAAGGGTGGATAGGTAGGTAGGTAGATGGTCAGATATTCATCTGAGCACTAAGCAGTGTGAACAGGAAGTGCTATGAAACATCTTGTGATTCTGGCTTTGCTGTGGACCATAGGAAACCAGAGAATCTTTCCAAAAGGAGAAAGAGAAAGATTGTATAAGAACCAAGGATGTTTCTTTGTTAGGAGATCATAGCCTTGCCATAGTTTAACACGTTGACTGCCACAGTAGAAATTTTTTTTTTCCTTGGGGCCACAGTGTTTTATTACTAAAATAGAATCAAAACTTTGAAAAAAAAATGACCCTTTCTGACTTAATGAAAAATTTGTTATTTTTGGTTTTCTGTGCGTGAGTTATGTGCAACTTGAAAAATAGCCCTCGTGGCTCCCAAGTTGAAGAGACATGTGAATTACATGTGCTTCACGAGGCCCCGGCCTCAAAACTAATGTGAGTTAAATACAACTCACGTGGCAGTTAATGTGTTCATTGCCTCAATTTTTATCAAATGGTTAGAAACCTGGACGCATTTTTTGATCGTAGAAGTCACTTCGGCAGACCTCTGCAGGGGCGGTGTTATTTAGGATTGTTCTGTCCAGATGTTGCTGAAGCGCTACAATCCTGGTTATTTTACGATGCTTCCCCTCCTCTCCAAAGGAGCACCTAGGATCTCAAGTTGATTACTGCAGGGGCTTAAAGACAAAGCCTCGTTTGGCCTGTTGTGAGAACAGATGGGACGTGCAGACAGCCTTTGCGATTGTCTGTTCATCTCGGTAACTAAAATTTGTATTAAGACTAATGCCTTAAGTGTGTGATTTTATTTGATGCTTTATTCACCAGATTGAATACTGTGGTGGTTACAAGTGCACAATAAGGCCTTTTCTGTGACTGGCATGTTCAGTTTTCCAGGTAAATAAAGTTCCTCTTGATCTGTTTTTATTCTCCCCCCTCCCACCAGTTCCCTCTCTCTTGTGCTTCTCTGCCCATTCCGTGGGCATCTCAGGGGGACCACACTCTCCTTGTTCATGTTTCAGACTTGAAAGTAGTATTCAAATGCAGGCGTATTTTACAGATTGGCAATTTTGCTATAATTAAGCTTCATGAATATGAAGATTCTTGCAGAATTCCCACGATGCCCCATGGTGAGGATTTGCAATGAAATTTCTTCTGAGCTCACTGTGACCTATTAGAGTGTCAGGTCGGCTCAGTTTCAACATGATGTTTACTCTGATGATGTGCAAACCACATATTAGTTAATTTTTAAGAAGCAGCCTGAGAGGCACTTTTGTCCAGGGGGCTTGACAAAAAATTAGAAGGTCACTGTCTTCACAGATCCATTAAGGTTCAGAAATTAAATGATAATTCTGTGGACCCGGCAGGAAGTGACATTTGCGCAATTTTCTTTGTTATGTTTTCTGCTGCTGTGATTGGCTTGTTGGTCCTGGCGAAATCTCAGATTGAGCCAACTTCTCTCTAGCTGAAACCAGGCTGCTGCTTCTTGGAAATCTCTTTAGCGACAGCCTGTGCAGGACCTTTCCTGGGCTCCCGTGTCTGCGATACAAATGTTAATTCTCAAATGTGCCGATCTCCAACTTTGCTTAGCGGATACCCAAGGAAAACTTTACCTGACCAATTCGTTTCCATAAAGTAGTGTCTTCTGAATTGGAGACTGCTGTTGGTTTGTTCTGATTTTATTTAATTCAAAACTCAAAAAAGTATGTAGAAAAAATTCTAGTCTCTCTCCAGACCCAGCCTCTCCATTCGCGCGTCCACCAGTAGGTACCTATTGTTATCGATCCTTTCAGAAATTATCTATGCACACACAATCAAATAAAAATGCTATCTCTTTGAATCATCAGTACTTAAAAAATCAGCATAGAGCTGGCATTCCTGCCGAGTACTCCCTAATCGAATTGCCACATTGTGGAAGAAATCTTTCTGCCTGTCAATTTTATTTCCAGAAAACAGTGGTGATATTGCTTTAGGGTAAGTCAAAAAAGGATGTGGTTGCTCCTGCCTCTATTCAGCCCCTGGCTGTCCTGTTCTAAGCTGAAAATAAAACCCTGGACTTGGCCCATCTCACTTTTTCTTTTTCTCACAGTTCGAAAGGCACTTGAACTAGCCCCGTAATGTGGCACTTAAGTCCATTTATATTTTTAAAGGATTTGTACCCTGGTTTATTTGCTTTTATTGCCCGTGAAAATGGCACGGGTAATTACACCAAGAGAGAAGCTCATCTTAAGGGCTAATTATTGATGTATTCCTTATGGCAGCTCAAAAGTAACCTCTAGGGATGGGAGCTTAGGCAAAGCATCCCTGCCCATGAACATATACCACGCATGACTCTGTAGCCTTCAGCACACCCAAGGTCATGCCAGGGCAATCGTACCCACTCTGTTATGGTCCAGAAAGATACCCACCCATGAGTCCAGTGTAAGTACCTCACTCTTATGCCTAGGGGCTGATCCTTTCAAATATGCAAAACTTTCTTATAATAGAAGATTTGAAATACTTGCAAATCCTTTAAAATCTTTATTAAGCAGAGATTTTAATTTTCAAAACATTTTTTGGTGGACAAATAACATGGTTAGAGTCTCATACTTGCATTAAGGGGTTAATGTAGAAGAGAAGAGTGCTTCATGTATAGTTGGCACTTAATACCTTTTGTCCAGTGAACAAATGAATACATTCTCAACTTGATCTTTGTTAGTTAAAACAAGATAAAATAAGATACATTCCACCATCGCATCCTTACTTAGCCTGAGCTGATTCTCTTGATTTCTGTTTCTTGCTTTCTTTGCTATTGGCCTGAAAGGAATAAGTATTAAGCGTGGCCATTTTTGTCCACATGCCATATGTAATTAAACTCTAGCTTTTAAATTTCCAACATCAAAGACAGCTGTAGAAACATTATCTTATTAAAATTCATTTTCTCAATGTAGAAGCCACTGCAAAAGTGACACAGAAACGTGATGGTGATCACACGAAAATGATCCGTCTTGTTCTTTTAAAAGAAAAAAACATAGTGGAATTGTGCAGACAGACACTTTTTGTACTGAAGCACCTAATAGTGCATTTCTGCTTTTTCCTTGTCAACGTGGAGCCAGAGTGAAGAAAAAACACACACAGCTTGTTTGACAGCCCAGCTATTAATGGAGCACGTGACAATAGCTTTTGCTCACGCACAACAGGGCTTGGCCCTGAGGTTTGCAAAAAGAGATGAACATTTTTCCCATTAGGGTTTTGAAGGGACTCATGAGACTCCTGGAGATCATTAGGATTTGTGTGTGAAAATAAAATGCACACTGTTTAGAAAGATGGAGTGTAGCCTTTAAAAGGAGTAGGAAGGACAAAATGAAATGAGAGTTGCCATGATTCGAATGTGTGTGTCCCTCCAAAATTCATATGGTGGGACCTAAAACCCAGTGTGATAGTAATAAGAGGTGAGGCCTTTGGGGAAGTGATTAAATCATGAGCGCTCTGCCCTCGTGGATGGGATCCGTGTTTTCATAAGACAGGCTGAAGGGACATCCTCACGCCTTTTGTCCTTCCGCCAAGCGAGGACGCAGCTAAGGGCACCATCTGGGAAGCAGAGAAGTGGCCTTCGCTGGACACCAGATCTGCGCGTGCCTTGATTTGGGATTTCCCAGCCTTCAGAACTGTGAGAAATACATTTATATTGTTTATAAATGACCCAGGCTAAGGTATTTTGTTACAGCAGCACAAACAGGCTAAGATACGAGTCATATTTTAGATTCCTTAAGGGGAGAACAAGAGACTCATAATCCTACCGTGTCCAGTTTCTGGCAAGACGTGCGCGCGAGCGTGGCTTGCCGTGGACCATGTGCTACGACGAGGCAGCGGGCGCCGGGTTTCCTCTGCTCCTTTGGCTGCTGTGACACCTGCTTAAACTAGTGATGGCCTAGTATAGACACACATTTCCATGTTTATCTCCCTGAACAGACTGAGAGCACCTCCATGGCAGAGAGGATATTGTAATTCCTGGCTTTATCCTTAACATCTGGTCCGGTTTCTGGCACCTAGTCAATGTGGGAGGCAGAATAATGGACCCAAAGATGTCCACGTCGTAATTTCTGAAACCCGTGAAGACATTACCTTACATGGCAAAAAATACTTTGCAGATGTGGCTAAGGATCTTGAGATGGGGAGATTATCCTGAACTATCTGGAAGGACCCGGTGTAAGTCAGAGGTCCTTACAAGTGAAAGAGAGGCAGGACAGTCACGTGCCAGGATGAGAGAAAGCTCGACCAGCCATTGCTGGCTCTGAAGATGGAGAGAGGACCACGAGCCACAGAATGGGGAAAGGAGAGAGGGATGGCCGCTAGAAGCTGGAAAAGGCAAGAGACAGACGTTCCCCTCGAGCTTCCGGAAGGAACACAGCCCTGCCAGCTCCTTGATGTTAGTCCAGTGGGACGCACTTGGGACGTGGGTCTCTAAGTCCCTGCGGTAACAAATTTGTGTTGCTTTAAGCCACCAAGTTTGCAGTGATTTGGCAACAGGAAATTCATACAGCGAGTAATCAAATAGAATGGATCTTTTTGCCTCACATAACCTGTAACATGTGCTGGGACCAGAGGTGCCGAGAAAGTGCTGCTGCTGATTCTGCATCAACAACAGGATGCAGAGGGCGTGAGTCTACAAGAAATCTATTTCTCTTGTGTTATTAAACAGGACTTTCACCTGCAGATGTGGTGTTTGCATCCATTCCCCTAACAGTCAATGTGATTTGTGAAGAAAAGCAAAAAAAATTAAAACAAAATTTTACCAACCTTAGGACTAGTGCATTGGTGATTGGGCTAAAAAGCCAACACATTTTCATGTGGGTAATGGGCATGAATTTTAATCCACAAACATAGTAGTGTTAGAACTGATACTTTATTTTTGTATAGCTTAAGTTAGTCTGTAATATATGCCTCATTATGCCAGGTGGTAGAATCTTGATTTCATTCAGTTCATGATGATCATAGCCAGTTCAGGGATTGTTCAGTCAGTTCAGGGTCTCTTCTGCCTGGGTGGCGACTGGGATTTCTTTTATGTTCAAGAGTCTAACCTGGGGCTAAGGCATTGGAGCAAACCGAGTAGAGAGGATGTGGCCTTCCTTCTATCACTGGTTGACATCATCGGCATCCACCCAAGAGTCCATGTCCTCGTCGGTCTAGGCAGGTTCCCTCTGGCTTCTTGTGGTCTTAACTGTTACTATAAAGCCAACAATCTGCATGGCCTCATGAGACACCCTGAAAATGCTTGTTTGCTCACCGCACCCACCGGAGGTGCAGGAACTCCAGAAGGCCGTTCTAGGTTCACCTGCCTGGACACATCGCAGCAGCCATCTCTTCCGTGCTGTTCCCAGCCCGTGTTGTTAAAAGTAACCCACGTGAGAAAGCCAGGCTGTGCGTGGGGGTCCCCAAAACCACCCCTGGTGTTGATGATTTGCTAGAAGGACTCACAGAACTCTGAAAAGCTATTATTTTCATGGGTATGGTTTCTTATGGAGGAAGGATACCGATTAAAATCAGCAAAAGAACAGGTGCACGGGGAGGTGTCCAGGAGAGACCAGGCCCCAGCGTCCAGTGTCCTCAGCCAGTGGAGTTGCATGGACAATGGGACAGCGGTTACCTGTCCCAGTAACAACGTGCCACAGCACACACAGAGCACTGTCAGCGGGGGAGTTCACTCAAGCCGTGGTGTCTAGGGACTTTTCAGGGCTTGGTCATGTGGATGCGGAGTGCTCGTGTGACTGACGTTAACTGTTCAGTGTCCAGCTTCCTCACCGCAGGGTCAAACCGACAGAGTGTGGCGCACCCAATCCAGGTGTTGGCGTCAACCATCTTGCACGGCCCTAGCTATACAGTGACACTCTTACCAGGCAGGTTATTTCAAGGTCTTAGAGGTTACCCCCAGGAGCCAGCCCCGAGCCAGTGCTGTCTCTAGAATGTGCAGGGTTTGGACACCCGAAGCCTGCCGTGCTGATCTTTGCTGCACACAGGCGCAGGCTCCCTGGGCTCTCAGCTGAGCGTAAGCCCGTGTGTGGTTTCTGCTGTATTTCCTCTTCGCTCCTTGGCTGTGGTTCCTGTGGGTAGGTCATCATCTCAGGACCGTGCGCAGGGCCCCTCAGAGTCAGCCAGGGACTCGCCGTCCAGTGTAGGGTGGGACACACTGTTCTGGCTCACCACACAGCCGTTGGCTCTGTTGCTCACGTCATCAACTGAATGTCCTGAAAGATGCAGAGCTGAGGCTTTTGAAGCTCAAAGCCTGATTCTTATGACTAAAAGTAATCTGACTTACTCATTGCCCCATCATTTGCTGTGCCTTTTTGCCTGAGAAAAGAGTACCACCAACTAAATGAGGAAGTGTGGCCTTAGAGGACAGTAGCCAGGTCAGCAGGTGGGGCCCTGTCCTCTTGCACTTGTTCCTTGTTAAGGAAGAAATCCTTTCCCAGAAGTCCCTAGAAGGTTTCCCTTTTGTCTCATTGGAATTGGGTCACATGCTCACCCCTACACTAATCTGGTAGAAGGAATTGGTTTTGGTGTATTTGACTTAAAACAAACATAATTCATCCCCTAAAACTGAGCATATTTCCATCAGAACAAAACCAAGGCATTCCTTGGGTGATCAATCAACAGCATCTGCTATAACATGCATGTGAGATCTAACACGCTGTATCCCCGGTTAAGCTGCGGTGGAAGTGAGTTTCCAGTAGATAAGAGAATTTAAATCTTGAAATGATCAAGTGGCAGGAGCCGTACACCAGATACTTCACAGCACTCTTCAGATTGGAAGAAGCAAGTGAGTTGCTTTTACAAGTGTAAATCAGAGGGGTAGAAATTATTAATGGGATAATACAGATAGGATATGAGCAAATATTCAGTATATATATGCTTTTCAAATGAGAGTGAGGACTTGTCTGCTCTTAGAGTGGTTCACAAAGGTATCTTGAAACTTCTAGGGGACTGAGGAAGGATGTGCTAACTTTTGACACAAATAAGAGGCTCATAAGAAACGTATTAAATATTTAAGACACTTCTGCTACGTTTTGTAAAGGTTTCCTTAGCTCCTGCTTTCGTAATCGTGCTCAACAATTTGCCTGAAGACCCTAAATGCCTTGCAGCTTTAAATGTTGTGTTTTGAAACCCAAATTCAGCCAAGGATGTCCATGTATTAGATGCTTCTCTGCCCTGGGAAGACAGGGCCTGGGCTTGGCCTGTGTGCCCAGAGCTCAGGAGCCAGTGATCTGAGCTGCAAATCCTCTGGCATGTGCATCCCCAAAGTGGCCCCAGAGTCCCAGCCCTGACGTTTCAGGCCAGACCTGGACTTCTCCAGGCCATGAGTTATGCCCCAGCTTCTGAGCTAGACAGCTGGTCAACCTTTAGGAACCCTACCCTCGAAATGGGAAGGCTCCTAAACCAAGCTCCTGCCTGAACCCTCTCCATTCCCACCTTTCTCTACTCCTCCGATAATGATATTTTGGAACGTTTATGGTGTCTTACTCGGGACAAGGCACAATTACTGTATTAGTCTGGGTTCCCCCGAGAATCAGGGGATAGAGCTCCTCAACCTATTTTTATATTGGTGTGTATATCAATAGATATTCATATATCAATAGATATATTGAGAGAGAGAGAGATACTGATTATGGGAATTGGATCACATGATTGTGGAGTTAGAGAAATCCCACCATCTGCCTTCTGAAAGCTGGAGAACCAAGAAGGCCAGTGCTGGACTCAGTCCACATCTGAAGGCCTGAGACCTGGGGTGGGATCGGGAGGACTCTACTGTAGGTAGGTTCCAGGGTCCAAAAGCCCAAGAGCCACAAGCTCTGATGTTCAAGGGCAAGAGAAGATGGATGTCTCAGCTCAAGAAAGTAGAGAGAGAAAGAGAGAGACAGAGAGAGACAATTCATCCTTCTACCTGTTTGTTCTATCTGGGTCTTCAAAGAACTGGAAGATACCCACCCACACTACTGAAGACCATCTTCTTTACTCATTCTATGGATTCAAATGCTGATGTTCTGGAGACACCTTCAGAGACACATCCAGAAATCATGTTTAACCAGCTATCTTGGCATCTCTTAACCCAGTCAAATCCAAGCATAAAATACCCATCACCATGAGACAGATGAAAGTCGCCTAACTACCTCCATCCCTGTGAAGCTGACCAACATCCTGGCTGAACTCCAAATCTAGGCACTTGGATGATGATAGATGGAAATGTTGCCTCCAGCATAATGCAAACTGTGATAGGTAGGCAGCAAATGCTTAGAGAGGCTTGGATGAGAATAAGCCTTCTCCAAATGAAGAGGTTTTTGTTTTAGGCATTGGACCTCTGGAAGCAGTTCAGTCCAATCCACACTGAGAAAGAGAAAGTCCACAGCCACAATTTTGGAGTACTTCGTAATGTGGCATGTGATTGCCAGCTTGCTTTCTCTCTCTCTCTCTCTCTCTCTCTCTCCATCTTGGCACACTCAGCTCTCAAAGTCCTTCTGGGACCTTCTCTAACATTGAACTACTTTAGCACGTGTTTTTCTACCACCGCTTATTATTGTTTGCATGCCATTGTTCTCATTTCCAGGTCATTACATTGGGATTTCTTTGTCAGAGCAAATAAGGTGATACATCTGAGTGCGTATTCAACTGATGCTATAACAATGTGGCATCATCTGCTGTTAAAATGTTTTTTTAAAGAAATTCTTCTGTACTAGTTGGTAAACAGAAACAGTCTGTTTATTGGGACCTACGAAGTATCTAATGACATTGTCCCATGGAGGCTGTAGGGGTGGTGTGGGCCTGGGCGTGGCGCTGTCTTGGCTGTGGGCAGAGGCGAGTTTGGGGCAGCACATGTTAGTGTCTCTGCTGCTCTGGAGTGGGCCAGAGGCAGTGGGGACAGATGAGTAGGCAGGGGGCTGAAGGTACCCATGCAGAATTGGGGTCAAGGCCAGGACGATGATTTTTAAGTCCGGGCCGTAGGCAGTGCTGGCTTCTGGGGCACACCCAGCCCAGAGACCCTCCTTTATAGCCAAGTGCATGGACCTAATGACTCTTGCCTTAATGTGAGGCCAAATCACTGCTAGGCTCTGGGACATCACTGGGCTTGGGACATCTGTACCAAGTGAGAGGTCACAGAGCAATTTCTAAACTCAGAAGTATGGAAATGATTTGGTGAACAATTGGTGCTATAGCTCCAGGAACTTGCTGAGCAGTTTAATTTCTGTGTGTGCACATGTGTGTATGTGTGTACAGATGTGTGTAGTTAGAGAAATTTTTTTTAATTTTTGAATTTAATTACTGATTTATATATTTGTACAGTTTGTTGAATTATTTTTACTATCACCCCTGGGACTATGTGCAGTGTAGCACTTACTGATGCTTTTATTTTACTTTTTCAAAATCCTATTTTTTGTTGTTGCAAGATCAGGAACTATACTGCAGTTTTGCTAGTTTTCTTTCTCCATTTATTTTTCTTGTCACTCTGTCTGTGCGTGTTCTCTTGCATGCACCAAGGTAGTTCATCTTATTTCTCCAAGTAAGGTTCATACCTGCCCTCCCCTGTGCAGTGCATTACTGCCGCTCAACATCACTTGGCACTTTCAATGTGGAAGACGCATGGGCGAATTGTTCCAGAACATCTGGATGTTGAGAAACAGCTGGATGGTGTTGGGTGTCATATTTTTCATGCAGATGTGTGGTATCATGTAATCCAACCACATTTTTATCAATGTTGAAAAGTCCTAGGGTTTCTGAGTCATGAAATGTACAATAGCCATCAACTACTATTATCTGATGAGTTTTGAAGGTTAAAAGGTTTTAGAAGGACTATTTTGAATGGGCATGATTTCTCAAGTAATGTATAGTTTTTATTCTAACTATACCAAAGATTCTGTCTTGTAACTATTAAAATTTTGTCCTATCACTAGCAATTTTTGCCATTTTAGACAGGAGAACCAGACCTTGGGCTATGGTTTATGTAATGGGATTTCTGAGAAGTCTGTCAAATTTATTTAATAAACATAACATCGTGCATAAAATTAGCCATGATAGTTCAAATTTTACTTTATATCATTAATCTAAGATTGATGTTTGACCAGATCTTTTTGAACTGTTAGGTTTGTGACATTTAATAGGGTGTTTATAGTTATTTTTTCAAATGTACCCAATGAAGAAATGTGTTACAGAGGATTCAAAATCCCTTTGCAGGAATAAGGGTGTAAATATACACACAGTGCTCACACATGGGGACTAAGGCAAAGATCGTTGCTGTTGTCATTTAGGAGCAAATTGGCCTTTCTAAGCTATAATTAGTGTGTACGTTTTTATACAGCATTTGGCAAATGTCAGCGTTCTGAACTTTCACAACCGCCCTGATGCAGACACCCATGAAGTGATGAGAGCAGGATTGAAGAGCTTATTCTCATGGTGACAAATTAGCACGGCCCTGCCAATATTTGTGGCTTGAACTTCTCCTCCTTTAAAATCCCAGAGCAAAATTTCAACAACTTCGTGTCTTTACCACGCTGTGGATTCTTGACAAGAACGCACAGAGTCATGGCTGAGAGCGAAATGAAACTGACGGAGAAAGTATCGGGAGGAAACCTCGGAAGCTGGCCCAGAGCTGGGCGTGCGAGTGGACGCACGCATGCACGTGGGGCGTGGGGTTTCTCAGCTCCCAGGGCACCTGAGTGATGGCCCCGCTCATTTGGAGGGCCTGGAAGACATCGGGAAGAAGGACTGGGACTGCAGTGCTCCCCGGCAGCAGAGTGAGACACGTCGGTCCCACTGAGGCTCTGCCGCACGTGCTCAGTACTTACTGTGTTCCTGCCGTGCTCCGTGTTCTCCCGCAGTCCCTCCCGCCAGCCGCTCCTTCCTTGTGGACACTTCATGTTTGACGTCAGCAGTTCTGTCATTCCTAAATATTTCATCCACGGAAGAAGAACTAAAACGAGGCTAGAGAACGGAAACCAAGTTTGTAGGAATTTCAGGAGGCAACACAACAGACTCCGGGCTGGTCAGGGATTCGTGGTTTCTCTTTGCTAATGAGAAAGCAGCACTCAGGGTACGGGGTGAACGGCTGCTGCTTTTAATGATTTTCAGGACAAGTTCTGGGCCTCATGCTCCACCCGTGCGTATTTCTTTTGGTCGTGGTTACACTGACCTACTCCCTTCGTTGGCTCGAACCCCACGGTGGCGACTTTATCCTCAGCTCCCTCCGCCTAAGGATCTCTCTGGGTTAATGCAGTTAATTTTGTAGCCCGTAGGCTACAGGGTTATAATACAAGTGTGATTTTCATCCTACGTTATCCACTCTGCACCCATTATACTTTGTAGAGGAAATATTTTTAATGTTGCAAGACAGTTTAAATAATCCACTGTTTTGTAATATTCCCTGTACAAAACAATTTTTTGTTCCCATTATCCATTTTGCTAAATTGAGATGGAATTTAGACAGGAATGGGGCAGAACAATTATATAATAATCACGTGGTTTTTAGGGCCATGACCCAATACCTCCAAATGTGACAGTGTTTTGCAAATCATGGGAGTGTTTACCCTAGATAGAGAATTGTACTGTGTGTAACATAAAAGAGGAAGTAAAGCACTTTGTATCCCTGCCTATCTGCCATGAGATTTGAGGATTCTCTTGACTGACCTTGTCTTATTACCGGTGGACATATGTCTTTACTAAATAGCAAATGCTTTAAAAACGACTTTCTTGAAGCATCACATGGTTCTACAAATATAGATGAGTTTCAAGTTTCACTACTTTACCATAATTCAATTAACAGCCTTCTACACTCCAGCTAAATTTCATCTTTCTGTATCATCATCTCTAATAAAATCTTTTGCTCTTGCTCCTTGATTTATGCCGGTCTTTATCAGGGAATTTATATTCAGTCATTGCATCTCTGTGGCTTTGAATGCCTATGTAGCGTATTAAATCATCAAAACCATAAGAAACAGTGCCGATTGTTATTTCTGTGCCCAAGTACATTTCCCTTAATTGCCGTAGCGTTCAGTACATCAAATAACCAGCACAGAAGGAAGAGAAAGAGAATATTAGGAAGAAAAGATGCAAGAAGAGAGTACATAAATTCTTCATGAAAGAGTCTATTATGCTGTTATACCAGGAAAATGTCCTTGATTTGACAGCTCCCAGGATGCTTGTGCTTCTGTGGCCAAAACCTGAACCTAGAATAAAATATAGCTCCTCCTCCATGTATCCTGATTCATAAAATTTAATTAAAGAGTATAAGTACGTGGCTTTAGTTACTTGAAAATAATTTTTTAAATCTTGTAGTTATATTTTTAAAATATATATTTAAAAAAAGAACTATCGTATATCTCACCAGATTTTAAAGTACGGGTCCCAGTTTTCAACTATGCCTTTCATGTTTGCACATACTCTAATGAAGGTCCTAACTGCACATAAATTGCTTGAATCTTTCCAAAAAACACTACTTGCTGAAGTGAGAAATGATGTAAAATCGTCTCAGTTTGGCTCTATACTCTCATTAGGAAGAGACTGTCCATCCGTCCGTCCATCTAGAAAGCACTTCCTGAGCACCTGCTATGTGCTGGCCCTTCTCACCGCCACGCTCTGAAATCAGTGTTTCTCCAAGTGGAGTTCCGAAGTCACCCACATTTGGAATCCCCGTCTTGAACCGACTAAATCGGAATTCCTATGCTGGGGCTTGGGAAGCTGGGAGTTTAACAAGGTCCACGATGATTTTTATGCCTGTCTCTCATTTGAACAGATGTGGACAGAAAGGAGCATGGATTAGTTTGCTTAGGCTGCTAGAACAAAATACTGCCGGCTGGTGACTGGAACAACTGAAATTTTTTTCTCACATTTTGGAGGCCAGAAGTTTAAGATCAACGTGTCAGCAGTGTTGGTTTCCCCTGAGGCCTCTCCCCTTGGCTTGCAGGTGGCTGTGTTCTCACATGGTCCTTACTCTGTGTACACCTCCCTGGTGTCTCTCTGTGTGTCCACGTTTTTTCTTACGAGGACACTAGCCAGAATGGTTCACCCTAATAGCCTCATTTTAACTTTATTGTCTCTTTAAAGACTCTGTCTCCAAGTATGACTATATTGAAACCTAGGGCTTCAACATATGAATTTTGTGGGAGGACACAGGTCAGCCAATGACAGAGCAGAAGGGGC